>CM031240.1:843021446-843198946 GCA_018340775.1 Taxus wallichiana var. yunnanensis
AAAATAAGATAAAATAAAAAAATCTTTTTTGCTTGGTGAGTTTGGGCAGTTAGGTGGAAAATTATGTTTCTTGTTGGCGTGGGACAAAGTGGGAGTCGGTGGAGTGTGGGGCGCAGCTTCTGTTATTAAATTTTTTTATTTGCAAATCTTCTGTTGACTCCTTTACGTCACGTGGTCCGCTTTGTGGTTTCGCCCAAAACCACGGATGCTTGCTGCGCTCCATCAAATGCTGAAACAGATGAATTTGCTACGTGTTCGGGTGTGTTTTCTCCAAAGAAAACGTGTTGTATAGGCTATTTTCTGCGATGATTTTCCTCGCTTAATTCTGGTTGCACGCACCATAAGATCGTGATCAGTTGTTGCAAAATCTTGCGGCTGTAGTAGAAGAACGAGGTAAAGCTTTAGTTGAGTTGTCTTGCCTTTTCATTTTGGAAGTCACTCATCAGGGTGGTGAATCTAACATGGAAGAAGCTCGATCAAATCTGGAGGCGCATTCGCCTCCTGTTTAGGCTGTGCAGGAGGATCAGATCATTTTTGTTAACTCCTGTGCATGCGTTTGCTTCTTCACTCATCTGCTACTATTTGGATTTTCTTGCTAACTAAATATGTCAGTTTTTTCTTCTGGAGATTTCAGATCTGCTGCAGATTTCCTTCACAAATTCGCCGCAGGCAGAAAGTAGGATACCCATTTTGTGAGGATGGGTAAGGGATCGATAAAGGTCGAGTCTGTCGTGTGACAATGTTCGAAGAAGGTTTTACTTGAGCTACACCTATGTGGCCGTCTGGATCTTCCTGAGCTTCACTGTGATTGTGTTCAACAAGTATATTTTGGATAAAAAGATGTACAACTGGCCCTTTCCTATTACTCTAACTATGATCCACATGGCATTCTGTTCTACCCTGGCTGTTCTGTTGGTCAGGGTCTTGAAACTTGTGGAGCCAATTGGGATGACTAAGGAGGTCTATTTGTCCTCCATTGTGCCCATTGGAGCCCTGTATTCAATGAGCCTCTGGTTCTCAAATTCTGCCTACATTTATCTATCTGTGTCATTTATCCAGATGCTTAAAGCCCTCATGCCCGTGGTTGTGTATTCCATTGGAGTTGGGTTGAAAAAGGAGAACTTTAAGTCTAATACTATGGCAAACATGATTGGGATTTCAGTTGGGGTGGTCATTGCAGCATATGGAGAGGCCAAGTTTAATACATGGGGTGTGATGCTTCAGTTGGGTGCGATCGGTTTTGAGGCCACAAGGTTGGTTTTGATCCAGATCCTGCTTACTTCAAAGGAATCACCTTGAATCCCATCACCTCATTATACTATGTTGCACCCTATTGTCTTGTGTTCTTGATGCCACTGGTTGTTTGTTGAATCCCCTTTGCTCAAGGATAACTCTACATTCCACTTGGACTACTTCGTGTTTGACACAAATTCCATCTGTGCCTTTGCCCTTAACTTTGCAGCTTTTTTCTCCTGATCGGAAAGACTTCAGCTTTGACAATGAATGTTGCCGGTGTTGTGAAGGATTGGCTGCAGTTGTCAAAGCTAGAAAACCAAAGCCTCAACTTGATGTTGAGGATATAAACTCTTAGGAAAGTATCAAGAAAAAAAAAAAAAAACTCAAGACTCAAATGTCAATTCTTCTATTTTCTTGAACCAAAGTGAGCAGGATTGACCTTGAGAAGGGTCGAGTTGGAAATGCAGAATTTCCTACCAAGCTTAATTCACTAGACAAGCAACAGAATTTGCCAGGGTGTGAGGACTTGAGAAATGGAGTTAATAGGATGCTGGATGACATTGAAGAAGGGGAGGTCATAGGTATTATCACACTTGAAGAGCTGTTGTAGGAAGAAATTGTGGACGAAACAGATGAGTACATTGATGTACACAAGAGAACAGAGTGCTTCTATCTTCCGGAGTTACTCCGAGGATTCCAAGAAGGCATGTTTCATCACCCTTTCCTATGCCAAGCATGGTCGTTAACTGTGGTATGGATCTTCAAAGAGCGGAGGAAGATAAGTTGCGCAGTTGTGTTCTTTTGCCCGAGCCCCAGTCGACGTGCTTGTTGGATTGGAAGAATTCTAATCAGGCATGTTAAATCTACTCCTGTAATAGTTTTTCTACCTTCCTTCGGTATCTTGAAATGAATTTTCTTTCCTTGAATAGTACCTAGACAAATGTTTTTCGTGGTTGTTTATATCGCCGATTGTGTTGGTTGTTCCTTTAAATCTCGATCCAATTTTGTTGGTTTTGCTTTGAATGTCCTTTCCTCCTTATAGCTTACTCTATTTCATATTTGTCTAAATGGGTTTTGCAAATTTGGAGTGATGCAATCTAGTTCGTAGGGAAGGAAATATTATTGAGTTTTGTTTGCTTATATGACTCTCTTTTAAAAGAAATTTCGTGATGGTAGTTATAATTCAAGGTTACTAAATGGAAGGTTAAGCCTTCATATCTCTTTTGGCTGAATAAATACGTATTTCCTGTTTAGGGCCCTCCTGTTTTGCTAAAAGGTACATTAATAGTGACGTTGTGTTCTAAAACTTGTTTAAGCCTGTGGGCATTCCTTACTTTTTGTTTGATTAGAAAATGGCATTTGGGTTTTGCTTTAGAACTGTACATGGTTGACTGTTGTACCTAGTCTAGAGGAGGGATAACCTGGCATCTATTTTGGCCTCTACGTGTTGAGAGAATTACTATACCTACTTCTTGATGTAAACTCTTGTTTGATTAAAGCAAGGGGAAACATTGTAAGTTTAATTGAATGAAATCTCTACCATTTTTATTAAGGGTCGCAAGCAAGCTGTTACTAGCTGGACTGAAACAAAAGTTGTAGGTGAACCCATGGTATTGGACTCGCGAACTCGTTTCCTGTTAGATGACAGCTGATTTCAGTGATATTATCATAGGTGGCTGTTATATTTATCTGTTTGATATTTGCTAGACTTTTCCTCGATAAGCCCACATGGATCGGGTAAAATTTCCATCTTCTATACCTTTGGCAAGGAGTTCATAGAACTTCTAGGCTGACCGCATCTTTTGCGTAACCTTCCTGATGGATATGTGCGTTGGTTCTTGTTTTGTGCTTGTACTCGTGGTAAGGTCTTTTGAGTCCTGGGGCATCATTGGTGTTTTACCCTCTCGCGTATCGAATCCCTTTTTTTTCGAACTCGAATACCTTATACTTCAAACTTGGTTACTAAAAGGTCCCATTTTGTGGCCTTGTTAGGAAATCAAATTTTATTTTAATGTTTATTGACATTGTCTGAATTATATAAAAATTATTAACGACGTTTGGGTTTAGTCTTCCCTTATATATGTAGAGAAGTTTACGATTGGAATAAGGTTTGTTGGTAGAATAATGGCCCTCTTGTGTCTCATTTGTATGCTTTTGGAAAAGTGGATTTGTTTTATTAACTAGTCCTACGTTTAAGAAATTCCTTTAAGAAGGTAGTGGTAAACTCCTTAGTTAGAACCGAAACCATAGTTGTTTTTCTTTTAAGGGCATCGAGCCCATATTACTATGAAGCCTCCCCTAGGAGATTTGGATAACGTCGTTCTTTGCTTGCGCCTACGATCATAATTAGTATATTTTGTCTTCTCTTGGACCTCTTTAGATGGATGGATTGAGTATTGGAATTCCAATCACGTAAACCATAGGATCACATGAAGGAAATATCAACCCTCTTGACCTTCTTGTTCCTAACCCATAAGGTCTTGCCTTGATTTATGTAATTTTGTTCTTACTGGTATTTTGACCTTCTCCTTGTTGGATGGTTTAGATTTCTCTCTCATGTGATTAATCTAGGAGTTGTGAGTTGTGTTTTAATCCATTTCTGAATTTAGAACATTCCTTTCTTGATATTGTTAAATGTTAGCTTACTGTTGCAATGTGTAGCCTTAACATGCTCAGTTCTTACGAACTGACTTTAGTTAATATTTGTGCAGATGGATTATGCGAGTAGACTAGAGGAAAAGAGTGTTAAAGGTTCATCTGTACAATTTATGAAGTACCTTGTAAAAATGTCGAATGTATTGTAGAGTATTGTTGTTGTAATTGTTGAAAACTTTGGTTTGTTTGGATAACATGCGAAAGATGAAATTTGATTACCGCTTGTAGTTATGGGATATTCTAGTGTATTTTTAAATCCTTAGAATAGTAGTGTGGTATGTTCCATGTTATTACTCTCTTGCTCCTAGTCATGGTTCAATAGAGATGGTATGTCCCTTTTGTTTGTGCATCGTGTTGGAATGAATTGATATAGCCTTGTTTTGATTTTTGAAATGAGTACTTCCATGAGTAAACTTTGCATCCTTGAGTTAAAATGTTGAGTTGTAAATCCTCCTAAGGCTAGTGAACCACTATGGGAGTTTGTAAGCAAGCTATAAAGTGTTAGTTTGGATAATAAGATCGATAAAAGTTAAACTAAAAATTTATATATATGAATATATTATGTAGATGTGATCTACTTGATAACCTTTGAGACTTGGAACAATCAAGTGGAAACTATCTTTTACCAAAATAATAAACTTATTATTTAATTTTTATTTGAGCCAAGCTAATAAACATTACCCTTTTATGGTGAAATCTTAAATGACCTCATGGTGAAAGCAATGGTTAGATTTTATCAAAAGATGATAGGATTTAATAAGTAGGAGGAAATCGATTAATTAAACCTTAAATTCTCTCTATCAAGTTTGGAATGTTTTCCTTTGTCAAACTTATCTATTTATTATATAAATTGTACACATCATATATTTTTACACTTGGTAATCATTATGATTCACTTTGAGAGATTATTCGGGTATGAGGAGTTTAAGATCCGATTTAACCCTATTGCCATCGAAATATTTCATTATTCCTATATACGGAAAACCATGAGTTTTGCACTTTATTTGTGACTTTTGACAACTTTTTATGCCATAATGTTTTCTCGCGTTTTGCGACATCGTGAAATTTCTTTTTTGATGATGGTGTGCAACGATTCTTGGCCTAGTATAAGTAGCTAGAGATCACATACTTGACTAGAAGGAAGCCATCGAGGTCCAGGTTCACCGGGAAAATTGTCGCACATCAAAAATTTTACACGAGGTAAAGATTATGAACCTAATCGACGTTCCGAGAAAGGTAGGGTCATCGAACAAAGTAATATCGTAAATGCGGTGTAGACGTTAACCTTAAGTTATAAAACTAAAAGAAGATACTATCCACTTGATTTATTTATTTATTTATTTATTATTATTATTATTATTATTATTTTTATTCTATTACTTACTTGCATGATAATACATTTAACATATATAGTATAAATTTATATATAGGTAAAGCAATTACACATTATAGATACACTTGAAATACAGATAACTTTTTTTTGACTTGCTTGACTCAACACGACACAACATGTCTATCACAAGGTTACAACCAACACTTGGAATCATTTGTTGCTGGGGGAAGACCACAAGGTCAGCACGGAAACGTTCACACTTATCAAGGACAATTTATTTTTCTTTTGACAAGACAACATGAAAGCCCAATCCACATGACACACTCACGGCTAGGGCAAGCCACAGTAAGAAATGGTTAGGGTCTATTTATTTTGGTAAGACACCCTTTTGCTCATGACTTAAGTTTTAGAAGGAATCAATATATGGTTCGCACAAATTCATCTCACCAACTAAGTTAATTTCTTAAACACTGTGGAGTAGTTCACTAAAAGTCTTCTCCTACTTACTAAGTCTTAATATCTTCCAGAAACTAACCATTGTTTTCCTTTAAGCTTGTTTAAGAGTTCACCCCAAAGGGATAGTGTTTGCTAGTTTAGCTAGGGGTATCAATTTATAAATGTTTACTTCACAAAGGATGTTTTCATTTTGATCACTCATGGGAGTATTTGATTTCAAATAGATCACCTTTACATTTATTTGATGAATATAAAATTATTATTTTGTTTAGCTTCTTTAAGGGTTAACCGACTCATTTTACTTTACTTATAAAATATTATCGCTAAGTCTTAGAAAGATTTAACTTAATAATTTATTCTCAAGATCAAAGTTTTACAATACTCATATCAACGTAAAAATTGAAAGCCATTTCTCACAAGGATAATTTCAAGCTTAACTACACAAGAACAAGACACTTTATTTCACCATTACCAAACAATACAAGACAAGAGGTCATACCAACTCTCTTTACAAGCAATGTTACACAATTTACATCACATTGGACATTTTTACAAGGAACTTCATAATGGTACAGATGAAACTTTTACACTCTTTTCTTCTAGTCTACTCGCATAATCCATCGCACAAATATTAACTAAAGTCGGTTCGCAAGGCCGAGCATGTTAAGGCTACACAATGCAATAGTAAGCTAACAATTAACAATATCAAGAAAGGAATATTCTAAATTCAGAAATGGATTATAACACAACTCACAACTCAATATTAATCTCATGAGAGAGAAAACTAAATCATCCAACAAGGAGAAAGTCCAAATACTAGTAAGAACAAAATTACATAAATCAAGGCAAGACCTTATGGGTTGGGAACAAGAAAGTCAAGAGTGTTGATATCTCCTTCATGTAATCCTATGGGTTACGTGATTGGAATCAAAATTTACTCCATCCAACTAAAGGGGTCAAGAGAAGATAAAGCGTACTAATTATGATCGTAGGCGCGAAGCAAAAATGACGTTATCCAATTCTTCCAGGGCTCCAAAGTAATTTGGGTTCGATGCCCTTAAAAGAACGCAACTATAGTTTTGGTTTTAACCAAGGAGTTTACCACTACCTCCTTATCGGATTTCTTAAAACGTAGTACTAGTTAACCAAAACAAAACCACTTTTCCAAAAGCGTACGAAAGGGACACAGAAAGGGCCATTATTCTACCCACAAACCCTATCCTAATCATCAACTTCTCCACATAATATAAGGGAAGACTAAACCCAAAAGTCGTTAATAATTTTTATATAATTCAGGCAATGTCAATAAACATTAAAATAAAAATTGATTTCCCTAACAAGGCCACAAAATGGGACCTTTTAGTAACCAAGTTTGAAGTATAAGGTATTCGAGTTCGAAAACAAAGGGATTCGATACGCAGAGGGCAAAACACCAACGATGCCCCAGACTCAAAAGACCTTACCACGAGTACAAGCACAAACCAAGAACCAACGCACATAGCTATCAGGAAGGTTACGCAGTGCGGTCAGGGCTAGTAGTTCTATGAACTCCTTGCCAAAGGTATAGGAGATGGAAAATTTTACCCGATCCATGTGGGCTTATCGAGGAAAAGTCTTAGCAAATATCAAACAGATAAAAATAGCAGCCACCTATGATATTATCACTGAAATCAGCTGTCATCTAACAGGAAACGAGTTCATGAATCCAGTACCATGGATTCACCTACAACTTTTGTTTCAGTCTAGCTAGTAATAGCTTGCTTGCGACCCTTAAAAAAAATTGTAGAGATTTCATTCAGTTAAACTTACAATGTTTCCCCTTGCTTTAATCATACAAGAGTTTACATCAAGAATTAGGTATAGTAATACTCTCAACACGTGGAGGCCAAAATAGATGCCAGGTTATCCCTCATCTAGACTAGGTACAACAGTCAACCATATACAGTTCTAAAACAAACCCCAAATGCCATTTTCTAATCAAACATAAAGGAAGGAATGCCCACAGGCTTAAACAAGTTTCAGAACACAACGTCACTATTAATGTACCTTCTAGCAAAACAAGAGAGCCCTAAATAGAAAATGCGTATTTATTCAACCAAAAGAGGTATGTAGGCTTAACCTTCTATTTAGTAACCTTCAATTATAATTACCATCACATAATTCTTTTTAAGAGAAAGTCATATAAGCAAACAAAACTCAATACTGTTTCCTTCCCTACGAACTAGACTACAACACTCAATATTGCAGTAACCCATTTAGACAAATATGAAATAGAGTAAGCTATAAGAGAGGAAGGAACATTCCAAGCAAAATCAGCGAAAATGGAATAAGATTTAAAGGAACAACCACACAATCAGGCAGTGATATAAACAACCACGAAAACATCTAGTCTAGGCGCCATTCAAGAGGAAAGAAAATTCATTTCAAGATACTGAAAGGAGGTAGAAAACTATTACAAGGAGTAGATTTAACATGCCTGGTTTAAAACGCCATCTCCATATGCATATGATTGTTTCAATGCCGTTGCTTGCCTTTAACCCAAAGTGCTTTGCGAGCTCGAGCTAGCGCCACAATCACGCAGTGAAAAACAGTTACAAACCAACCCCATGATTTGAAGCTCGGACACAAGACATGCGATTACATCACGCTCCTGGCTCGAAGGCATCAGCTACCGTGATGAAACACAACCTTTTCCTTCATTAGATTGGGGACAGCATCAAAATCTCGGTGAAAACATTCACTCTCAACTCTTGTATTTTCTATAATTCTCTTGCCAAGTCCCGATTCTCAAACACCTTTCTTATCTATTTAATCATGATTCATAAATACACAACACTAACTCACTCTTCAATGAGAACTCTCATGAGCCACCCATCTTGACTTCCTAAGTTGACCTTTAAATCTTGAAAACTCAAGAAGGTCAGTTCACCTTTCCTAGCAAGTTCAAGAGAGACGGGAATGTCAAAAGACAAGAACTATCTTTTGCACTTCTTCATCGAGTTAGGAGCATTTTGAGGATTAGAGCTCGATAGAGACTCACCGACTTCTCTAACAATGACCCAAGTTTGAAATTAGAAGCGTGAACAACATTTGCTTCCCATTATTGAGATATACCCGACTTTAGCGTCTACCCATTGTGATTGAACTTCAAGAAGATAAGGTTGCCCGCAAGATTCGAGCTTTAACGTCTTCCTTAAGGCATTATAGACTCAACTTTTACCTATTTTCTTGAAAAGCTGATACAGACTTCTGCTACTGGCTCTTTTTTTTTTTGTGTTTTGAAATGCTTTGTGCACATCGAGGACCCCCTTCATGTTTGATTATGCATAATGATGGAAGAGTGGCCTTACTCAACAGTTCCATTCTGGTTTGATTAACCAATTTGTTGAAAACCTCAAAACATAACTCTGCACATAAAAAAAAAAGACAACTCATACTGCTTGCTCAACCACTGAGAAACGTATTTAACATCCTTTCCACTGAACTTGAAAGTTTAGTTCCTTTTGTGATTTCAAAAATCCGGTGCAGCTTGAAAGATTACTCAAAACCCTAAAACTGTCTTTGAGTTTCCTTTTGCATAAAAACAACTGTTACAGCTACTGACATGGAGGTAACTTACATTATGGTTACCAACAAATTTATTCAAACTCCCAGGAAGCACTTCGAAGTTCGTTTTCTCTGGGTCTGAGAAAATATCCTGCTACATTCCTCTCCCAAGACATTTTCTCCAACACTGCATAGATCTCCTGTGCCCACGGGTGTGATCTGTCACCAACACAAAAAGCACGCGCCATTAAAACAGCAAGGTCTCCACAGAGAATCTCTGTAATAGACTTCATCGGGTCTCCTGGTAACACTCTCACTATCACTTAATCGATTTTGAAGAAAATATCTTAAAGGAGAGTCCCGAATTGAAAATGCATTCAAAACTGAACAGAAACAACATAGTCGGACGAACTGCTTGTTGGAGCGCTCAAACGGCTTCTGCCTCACAGAAAGAACTCCTGCCGCCTGGCAAATAACTGTGCAGGTTGTTCGTTGTGGGTTCCCCATCAAGAACACACCATACCGCACCCAATGAACGTGGAGGTAACACGCCTCCTGCAACAGCTTGCAGCTTCATCTGAACCGCCATATCAAACCCATGGCAAGGCGCTGGAAACAAAACTTCCGGAAAGCAAAAGAAAACAGTAGTGAACATGATCTCAGCCTCACCAGCAAAACCTTCCTCAAGATTTGATCGGCTTCTTCTAGGCGAGATCTGCCACCTGGACAGAGGCGACTTCTCAAAAAGAAAGGGCAAGACAGCCCAATCTACAACTTTATCTCGTTCTTCTACTACAGCTACGGGATTTTGCAACAACTTAACACGAGTGAGGTCGCATGCATCAGAACATCAGGATCAACACCGAGGGTGCCTTGGGATCGGCTTTGTGGCGTGATCGCACAAAACTATCTCGGGGCCCTTTGGTTTTACGAGTACGTTTACTTCTCTACCACTGTAGGCTGCTTTGTCGATCTCCGAACACCTCCTCACGGCCTTTGTCTAGGAGAATTTCAAATCTACACTCCTTTGGGAACTGCACATGCTGACAGCAAGATTTTGCGAATCCACACCCGAGAACACGTAGCAAAACATACATTGCAATATCGATGGAGTGCAAAACAAGCATTCGTGGTTTTGGGAAAAAAACAACGAGGAGGCCACGTGAGAAGAACAGGAGAAGTCAAGCGTTTTTAAAGAATGAGCATGTGCGGCACCAAATTCTCTTGCGTGAGCAGGTAAAAAAAAGAAAACAAAAGATTTGCCAGACAGGGAAAACAGTGGGTGCGGCCACCAGCAAGGGTTCTGTCACATCAACATTAATAGCTCCACCCTCCATGCCAAGAAGGAGACGAAGCTGACCAAGGCAAGGAAGTTTGGGGGGGGCATTACATTCTCCTCCCCTTAAGAAAGCATCGTCCTCGATGCGACATTACACATAGGACAGGAAATGGTACGCAACAAGGGATAGATACAGAAGAAAACACACCTTATGGTTTGAAATTTTAGTTGATTAACACACGGTCACAAGGTAGCCTTAGAAACATTTGGTAGAATTTTTAACTTTCAATGTTCTGTGAAGATTGGCAGTTCTTTCTTGTTGTTATTTCCATTAGCTTTTTTTTCCGTTAACATTGTTCTTAGTTTAATTCCTTTTAAAATTTTATCATTGAAGAGTTTTGGTTTTATTCTTTATTGTGGGTGCCCAACATGAACTGCTAACACAACACCTTATCAGGTTCACAAGACACTACAGATTCACAAGTACACAGTATATACTTCATGATTGTATTACACCACATAAAGGTTACACAATTACGGAATAGAATAGGCACACTTCCCATAACATAGGTACTCATCACACATTAATGACTGACATACCAAATACTCAACCAAAAGAGTACTACAATCCACCAGACATTTCCTCAATTTGCATCAATGAAAGACTCACATAACCACAAACTATGTTACAGGTACATAGTGTCCACAAGGGAATCAATGACATGTCCACAACATCACAACACATAACCATCTGACATGAGTAACACATACATCAAAAGACCACTACCAAACATCACAATAACTCAACATATAACCTGAAACATCAACCATACAGACAAATATCATAAGCCTCCCTCAAACTCTTATGCCTCCCTCAAGTCTCTTATGCCTCCCTCAAACTCTTATGCCTCCCTCAAGTCTCTTATGCCTCCCTCAAGTCTCTTATGCCTCCCTCAAACTCTTATGCCTCCCTCAAACTCTTTTGCCTCCCTCAAGGAGGCCGGTTGTCCCCATGGTCAAAAGACACACAGAGTTTGGACACTCCTAACCCAAGTGACATAATGACGCGTAGTTCTCCATAACCCGCTAGTCATATGTACCCCTTGGGGCGTACCCCCATACAACGAAGCGGGTCCATAGGTCCAACCAATCCATGGTGCATCCCATGACCCTATTCCACACATCACGAACATTAGAACCAGCACAACAATCCAGTCAAAGTGCCAAGTGGCAAAGTACAAGCCTTGGGCAAGGCGGTAAAAATTCCAAATTTAAAAGAAGACCCCAAATCAAGCTAAAATAAATGGCCAAATAGCCAAAGTTAGTATCAAAATCCCCATGTTAGTGCCACAAACCAAGGAAATGCCCAAAATTATAAAGCATTGCAATCAAGAAAAGATGCTGGTCCTTGCAAAAATAAAGTAAAAAGCTCAATTTACGAATAAAATCAACTTATAATAATGTCACATTACGATAACTGTGTGGCCTTATCTAGCCACCAAAGGGGTACTCAACGAGTTGCTGGCACTCGGAACATCGAGCCTCAGCTCGTAAAATATATATATCAATCCCGCCACTCTTCGACAAGGCTAACATAGTCATAGATACACTAAGGTTGCATACATACAACCACATAGGGAGAGAGGAAAGAGTCACATGTAATCTACTAAATCGAGTTTTGGCTCGAGTTATTGACCCATGGTACACCGTTCCTCACTCTCAACATACACTTCTACCGATCTCTCTCAGGGTCGGTTAGTGTAAGGCTCACAACATAACATGTAACTACATCACTAACACCATGGTGGTACACACATAGCTACCATAACGTCTCACGTATGGTAGGTATACAGGGTAGATCACAATTATACATTCACAGGGCACAATACATCACTTTACTACATTACGCACCCAAAGTGCAATCACAATACGATAGGGTTCATACACTCACCGTATGACCCTAATTCACGACATAAGGCATTACATATTACACAACTCATATATACGATGAACATAATAACATCACAACATAACAATAATTGCTTCATAACAAGGTAGTACACACATTTCTTCAGAACATGGTAAAAACATCATGATACAACTCATTTCTTTTAACATCAACTAGTCATACAACACATTGATACACCCACATATCACAATATGCCACATTGCTCCAACACTACGTCATCCACATTAGAATTCTTTTCACACATCTCAAACAATAATTTGCACGTGAATTCTTCCTAGAATCCACAAGAAGGAGAGAGAATACTCTCATCCCCAACACATCAACATAATGACAAATACGCACTGAGTGACATACACATCACGTGCGTTCACAATATCACAATTACGACAATAATCACATCACGCTTAAAGCACATTACTCTTCCAATATAAATCATCATCATGCAACATCATCATCATCATGCAGTATCATCATGTAACACCACCACCACCATGCAACATCACCATACAACACCAATCCGGCCCATAGGTTCGAGAGCATGAACCTACGCTCTGATACCAAAATGTAACGCACCAAAATTACCAACACAAGAACACAGTGAAATACAGGATAACTTTTTTTTTGACTTGCTTTGACTCAACCACGACACAACATGTCGTCACAAGGTTCTGACCAACACTTGGAATCATTTGTTACGGGGAAGACCACAAGGTCAAGCACGGAAAGCGTTCACACTTATCAAGGACAATTTATTTTTCTTTTGACAAGACAACATGAAAGCCCAATCCACATGACACACTCACGGCTAGGGCAAGCCACAGTAAGAAATGGTTAGGGTCTATTTATTTTGGTAAGACACCCTTTTGCTCATGACTTAAGTTTTAGAAGGAATCAATATATGGTTCGCACAAATTCATCTCACCAACTAAGTTAATTTCTTAAACACTTTGTGGAGTAGTTCACTAAAAGTCTTCTCCTACTTACTAAGTCTTAATATCTTCCGAGAAACTAACCATTGTTTTCCTTTAAGCTTGTTTAAGAGTTCACCCCAAAGGGATAGTGTTTGCTAGTTTAGCTAGGGGTATCGATTTATAAATGTTTACTTCACAAAGGATGTTTTCATTTTGATCACTCATGGGAGTATTTGATTTCAAATAGATCACCTTTACATTTATTTGATGAATATAAAATTATTATTTTGTTTAGCTTCTTTAAGGGTTAACCGACTCATTTTACTTTACTTATAAAATATTATCGCTAAGTCTTAGAAAGATTTAACTTAATAATTTATTCTCAAGATCAAAGTTTTACAATACTCATATCAACGTAAAGATTGAAAGCCATTTCTCACAAGGATAATTTCAAGCTTAACTACACAAGAACAAGACACTTTATTTCACCATTACCAAACAATACAAGACAAGAGGTCATACCAACTCTCTTTACAAGCTTGATGTTACACAATTTACATCACATTGGACATTTTTACAAGGAACTTCATAATGGTACGGATGAAACTTTTACACTCTTTTCTTCTAGTCTACTCGCATAATCCATACGCACAAATATTAACTAAAGTCGGTTCGCAAGAAGCTGAGCATGTTAAGGCTACACAATGCAATAGTAAGCTAACAATTAACAATATCAAGAAAGGAATATTCTAAATTCAGAAATGGATTATAACACAACTCACAACTCAATATTAATCTCATGAGAGAGAAAACTAAATCATCCAACAAGGAGAAAGTCCAAATACTAGTAAGAAGAACAATTACATAAATCAAGGCAAGACCTTATGGGTTGGGAACAAGAAAGTCAAGAGTGTTGATATCTCCTTCATGTAATCCTATGGGTTACGTGATTGGAATCAAAATTTACTCCATCCAACTAAAGGGGTCAAGAGAAGATAAAGCGTACTAATTATGATCGTAGGCGCGAAGCAAAAATGACGTTATCCAATTCTTCCAGGGCTCCAAAGTAATTTGGGTTCGATGCCCTTAAAAGAACGCAACTAGTTTTGGTTTTAACCAAGGAGTTTACCACTACCTCCTTATCGGATTTCTTAAAACGTAGTACTAGTTAACCAAAACAAAACCACTTTTCCAAAAGCGTACGAAAGGGACACAGAAAGGGCCATTATTCTACCCACAAACCCTATCCTAATCATCAACTTCTCCACATAATATAAGGGAAGACTAAACCCAAAAGTCGTTAATAATTTTTATATAATTCAGGCAATGTCAATAAACATTAAAATAAAAATTGATTTCCCTAACAAGGCCACAAAATGGGACCTTTTAGTAACCAAGTTTGAAGTATAAGGTATTCGAGTTCGAAAACAAAGGGATTCGATACGCAGAGGGCAAAACACCAACGATGCCCCAGACTCAAAAGACCTTACCACGAGTACAAGCACAAACCAAGAACCAACGCACATAGCTATCAGGAAGGTTACGCAGTGCGGTCAGGGCTAGTAGTTCTATGAACTCCTTGCCAAAGGTATAGGAGATGGAAAATTTTACCCGATCCATGTGGGCTTATCGAGGAAAAGTCTTAGCAAATATCAAACAGATAAAAATAGCAGCCACCTATGATATTATCTTTGAAATCATTTGTCATCTAACGAGGAAAGCGAGTTCATGAATCCAAGTACCATGGATTCACCTACAACTTTTGTTTCGGTCTAGTCTAGCTAGTAATAGCTTGCTTGCGACCCTTAAAAAAATTGTAGAGATTTCATTCAGTTAAACTTACAATGTTTCCCCTTGCTTTAATCATACAAGAGTTTACATCAAGAATTAGGTATAGTAATACTCTCAACACGTGGAGGCCAAAATAGATGCGGGTTATCCCTCATCTAGACTAGGTACAATGATCAACCATATACAGTTCTAAAACAAACCCCAAATGCCATTTTCTAATCAAACATAAAGGAAGGAATGCCCACAGGCTTAAACAAGTTTCAGAACACAACGTCACTATTAATGTACCTTCTAGCAAAACAAGAGAGCCCTAAATAGAAAATGCGTATTTATTCAACCAAAAGAGGTATGTAGGCTTAACCTTCTATTTAGTAACCTTGATTATAATTACCATCACATAATTCTTTTTAAGAGAAAGTCATATAAGCAAACAAAACTCAATACTGTTTCCTTCCCTACGAACTAGACTACATAACACTCAATATTGCAGTAACCCATTTAGACAAATATGAAATAGAGTAAGCTATAAGAGAGGAAGGAACATTCCAAGCAAAATCAGCGAAAATGGAATAAGATTTAAAGGAACAACCACACAATCGAGCGGTGATATAAACAACCACGAAAACATCTAGTCTAGGCGCCATTCAAGAGGAAAGAAAATTCATTTCAAGATCTTGAAAGGAGGTAGAAAACTATTACAAGGAGTAGATTTAACATGCTGGTTTAAAACGCCATCTCCATATGCATATGATTGTTTCAATGACGTTGCTTGCCTTTAACCCAAAGTGCTTTGCGAGCTCGAGCTAGCGCCACAATCACGCTTGATGAAAAACAGATTCAAACCAACCCCATGATTTGAAGCTCGAACACGAGACATACCGATTACACCATGCTCCTGGCTTACGAAAGGCATCACCGTGATGAAACACAACCTTTTCCTTCATTAGATTTGGGACTGCATCAAAATCTCGGTGAAAAGGCGTGATTACTCTCAACAGAAACCTTGTATTTTGCCTAGTAGATTCTCGGTGAAGAAGCTCATATTAACACCTTTCTTCATAAATATTTAATCATGATCCGCCCACATGAGATTCTCTTCCATGAGTTACATCTTGAAAACAAGTAAGATCTCGATAACCCCTTGACTTCTAAATAAATTTCATCAATCTTGAAACCCTCAAGAAGGTCAGTTCACCTTTCTAGCAAGTTCGAGAGACGGGAATGTCAAAAGACAAGAACTGTCTTTTGCACTTCTTCATCGAGCTAGGAGCATGTTTGAGGAATTAGAGCTCGATAGAGACTCACCAGCTTCTCTAACAATGACCCAAGTTTGAAATTAGAAGCGTGAACAACATTTGCTTCCCATTATTGAGATATACCGTCTTTAGCGTCTACCCACTGTGATTCAAACTTCAAGAAGATAAGGTTGCCATTCTGCAAGATTCCAGAGCTTTAACGTCTTCCTTAAGCTGTTATAGACTCAACTTTTACCTATTTTCTTGAAAAGCTGAGACTTACATTCTTGTTCTTTTTTTTTTTTTGTGTTTTGAAAGGCTTTGAGCACATCGAGGACCCCCTTCATGTTTGATTATGCATAATGATGGAAGAGTGGCCTTACTCAACAGTTCCATTCTGGTTTGATTAACCAATTTGTTGAAAACCTCAAAACATAACTCTGCACATAAAAAAAAGACAACTCATACTGCTTGCTCAACCACTGAGAAACGTATTTAACATCCTTTCCACTGAACTTCGAAAGTTTAGTTCCTTTTGTGATTTCAAAAAATCCGGTGCAGCTTGAAAGATTACTCAAAACCCTAAAACTGTCTTTGAGTTTCCTTTTGCATAAAAACAACTGTTACAGCTACTGACATGGAGGTAACTTACATTATGGTTACCAACAAATTTATTCAAACTCCAGGAAGCACTTGAAGTTCGTTTTCTCTGGAGTGCGAGAAAATATCTGCTACATTCCTCTCCCAAGACATTTTCTCCAACATTGCATAGATCTCCTGTGCCCACGGGTGTGATCTGTCACCAACACAAAAAGCACGCGCCATTAAAACAGCAAGGTCTCCACAGAGAATCTCTGTAATAGACTTCATCGGGTCTCCTGGTAACACTCTCACTATCACTTAATCGATTTTGAAGAAAATATCTTAAAGGAGAGTCCCGAATTGAAAATGCATTCAAAACTGAACAGAAACAACATAGTCGGACGAACTGCTTGTTGGAGCCCTCAAACGGCTTCTGCCTCACAGAAAGAACTCCTGCCGCCTGGCAAATAACTGTGCAGGTTGTTCGTTGTGGGTTCCCCATCAAGAACACACCATACCGCACCCAATGAACGTGGAGGTAACACGCCTCCTGCAACAGCTTGCAGCTTCATCTGAACCGCCATATCAAACCCATGGCAAGGCGCTGGAAACAAAACTTCCGGACAGCAAAAGAAAACAGTAGTGAACATGATCTCAGCCTCACCAGCAAAACCTTCCTCAAGATTTGATCGGCTTCTTCTAGGCGAGATCGCCACAGACGGGCGACTTCTCAAAAAAGAAAGGCAAGCCCAATCTACTGACTTTATCTCGTTCTTCTACTACAGCTACGGGATTTTGCAACAACTTAACACGAGTGAGGTCGCATGCATCAGAACATCAGGATCAACACCGAGGGTGCCTTGGGATCGGCTTTGTGGCGTGATGCACAAAACTATCTCGGGGCCCATGGTTTTACGAGTCGTTTACTTCTCTACCACAGCCAGCTGCTTTGTCAATCTCGAACACCTCCTCACGGCCTTTGTCCTAGGAGAATTTCAAATCTACACTCCCTTTGGGCTGCTGTCATGACGGCAAGATTTTGCGAATCCACACCGAACACGTGCTTTGCAAAACATCATTGCAATATCTGATGGAGTGCAAAACAAGCATTCGTGGTTTTGGGAAAAAAACAACAGGAGGCCACGTGAACAGCAGGAGAAGTCAACGTTTTTTAAAGAATGAGCATGTGCAGCACCAAATTCTCTTGCGTGAGCAGTAAAAAAGAAAACAAAAGATTTGCAGATGAAGGGGAAAACGGTGGGTGCGGCCACCATAAGAAGGGTTCTCTCACATCAACATTAATAGCTCCACCCTCCATGCCAAGAAGGAGACGAAGCTGACCAAGGCAAGGAAGTTTGGGGGCATTACAATAACTTCCACTTAACTAAATCTATATGCTCTGAACATACGTTTTTATTTAAAATACGGATCCAAGGGGTAGCGCCAAAACAGAAGACGTTTCAAATCGATTTAACTCCATTACGTTGATTGGGGGCGGTGGATCCCAACTACCATTTGCCCCCATTACTCACTCCTCAGCGTAGAGAAGCCGCTTCTCTTCCTTGTGTCGCATCTACAATGAATGTTTTAGATTTACCAAATCCACGCCTCCTCCTTGGTATCTGCTCTACCCTCCAATCTCGGGATTTCTTCAAGATATTTTATCAAAGTTGACTTATTAAGAGACAGCGTGGCGTGGAGGAAGAGGCCTCTGCTGTAAGTAAACCCGTTTCATAAAGGAATGGTGAAGGGACGCACTGCTCATGACAAAGGTGGTGGAAAGGGAGGTTTGGATACGCCATCGCCCAACCGCATCACGCCTCTAACTCGGCCGCGCGGGTAAGGCGTGGAAGGTAAATGGAGGGAGACACGGTGCAGTGCCTCGCATCGTGGCCATCGAAGGAGCACCTTGGTTTCTCCTCAAAAGTCGCTGCCTCCACTTCCATTGGGAGCTACAAGGTGTACTTTGGGCGTGGAGTGCTCTAAAGAAAAGGGTTCTCCAACTATGTTATTATTTACAAAGACGTATGATGGTATTCACAAAACAGTTCGCCTTGGATCGGTTCAAGAGATAAACAGGCAAGAGAGGAGGGGGTGCAGGGCGAGCATAAATGAAAGGAGAGCTTTGGAAATGTCCAGCGATTTGATAAGACCCCAAGCAACTATGTTTTATGCCCAGGAGATGTTCATACGGATCGATCTCGTTGTCGCTTTTTTTTTTTTTTTTTTTTGATTATTTGGTATACTTACGTTTATACATCATTCCATATTACATTCTTGGCCAAACACGAATTGAGTTCCTTGCACTCTTTGGATCGATATTTTGTAATGTTTTCGGAATTGCTTTGACTATTTCCGTTTCCTACAGAAGTGTAGAGACAAGACAAAGGTTCATTTCAAAACCGACCACGGAATGAAATAACTAAAGGGGCCAAGACTCTCCAACTACGTTATTACTCGTCCGAAGATCGGGCATAACTTCAAGTTCGGTGTTCTATCTCTTTTGATATTTTCTTATCGAGGATGGGAGACAAAGGAGCGGTTATGACAGTCTATGTTGTTGCAAGAGCACATCCACGTGATATTTGTATTAATTCGTTTTAAAATACCTCTAATACATGTCTATGCAATTCTTTTTTTTTTTTTTTTATAAACGACCACAACCCGTCTTTATAAGCAATTTGCAATGTGGAGCATTTAAGTGTTATTCTAATGCAACCATTTACGCCATTTCCACAATAATATAGAGTAAAATATGTTTTGACATAAATAATGTATACATAAGGTATAACTAAGGTGGTATGAAAATTTATCTATACATCCATTTACAAGATAGATGTTTGAATAGTAAACATAAGATTTATACAAAGGATTAAATGAAACGATCATAGAAACAAAGACATGTAAATGAGATGAGGTAAGTTTAAGCTTTTGATGCATATAATTAAGAATAAGTTATTAAAATGAAAGGTATTTTTGTAAAACTTTCCAACACCCTTCAAGAGGGTTCCAAAATTACTTTCAATGAGGTTTAAAAAAAGCAAGTACTACTATCATGTAAACAAGCTTATCATTCTCAAGGAGGTTCCAAATCAAGAAAGAAAGAGAATAGATAAAATGTCATCCTTTCAACCTTTAATTCCATCGATATTACATGCTTAATATAGGAGCTCTCAAAAGTACAACTTTCATTCAATATTTGTTACAACACTTTCCAATAAATCTTAGAGCAAGAAATACTTTCATTCCAATGCAACTTTCCTTAAAATCTTTTACAACACATTCTACTTCATGTGGAACAAATTTGCAATTATGTATACTAAAGAAAACAAGGCAATATTACATTTTTCCTCCACTCAAGGTGGGTAAATACATGATGTCTTCACATTGTCAACAACAAGGTTCATGTGTTCCAAAGAGTTCTTCTTCCATGCTCCAAGTTCCATGAAGTTCAATCACAACCAAAATAGGGGGAGAGGCGACACTCTCCTCCCAACCAAATCTCAATGGAGAAGAGAAGCAATCTCCTCCATTGACCCCCGAGCCCCAAACACAACACAATGGAGGGTGGTCTCCAACTCAAGGCAACTATACATGCTTCCACAATACAAGTTCTTCACAACATTCAAGCTAAAATAGAAGAACAAGAGACACACAATAACATTAAACATTACACAACAAGGCTTGCATCCAAGCCAACAAGAGAAGGAGCTATGGGAATGTTTTCCTTATGCCTCCCAAATGAGATGAGATGCCCATCCAAAACCCTCCACAATATAACACAAGCCCCTATGACTCTTATGCCTCCCTCAAGTACCCCTTTTTCCTCCCATACTCTTATGCCTCCCTCCTCTTATGGCTCCCTCAAAGACAAGGTAGAATGTAAACATTCCTACCCAAGATGGGCATCCCTCTCAAACTCCCTCCACAATATCCTAATCTACTCTTTTGCCTCCCTCATGTGTATTCCCATAGACCTCTCCTATACTACACAAAAGCATTCAATCCATCTTTCACAATACACCAAAGTAAACATGTATATTTTTTTTTTTTTTTACAATTTTAACATAGAAGCAATAATAATATGAAAGCAAAAACAAAGGAGAGGGTTCCCTACCTCTCCATTGAAGAAACCTAAACCAAGAACTTGTCCAAGCTCCTTCCCAAATCAATCCAAGCATGCAAGTCCAAAAACTCTCTTATCTCTTTCTCCCAATTCTTCTCTCTCAAAAATCACAAAAGAGAACTCTTCAACAACACAAAAACAAAGCTCCAACCCCCTCCACAAGAGAGGAAGTTTCAATAAATAGATCAAAGGTAAGGGTGAGGGTGATGTGGCTCCATGTAGGATGCCACATCACACATCCTCAAACCATCTCCCAAGGTCAACTCAAATCCCAAAACACCATAAATGGGTGGTTGGGTTGAATGACAACTCTCTTCCACAACCATCCCTTTCCCATGTGCCTTAAGGCACAAATAAATGCAAAATGAAGAAAAAGTGCACTCCAAGTCAATATCACTTCCCAAAACAATAACTAATCCCTTTTTGGGCTTCCCAACCCATAGATATGGTTGGTAAGGGGTTTTGGGAAGTGTGGGACAAGTTTAACTTGTCCCACAAGTCCCCCAAAATTGCCCTCAAACTCAAATTCGAGTTTTCAAGAGATTTGGAGTGGTCAACACTCAAGATAAGCATTCAATACAAGAGACAACACATGGCTCAAGGAGCCAACCAACAAAATTTATTACACCCACATGACTAAAACAAGATATTAAATTAATCTAAACATACTTAGCAAAAGTAATAAAAGAAGGGCATCCCAAATGAAATCACCTACTAAAGTAAATAAAACAATTAAATAAAATTCTCAACCCCATGGTCACATTAGAACATTACCCCCTCAAGAAAATTTTCTCAACACATACAAGAACAAGCTAACACAATACAGTTTACAAGTTGCCTTGACGACCAATGTTGTAACCACCCGACATCTGTTGTGTTTGGTCCCCAATCCCCCTCATGGTTGTGATCATGCTGTGTTTCCTGCAAAAATGCAAAATACCCTCTTCGGCCTTGCGGCCATGTCAAAATATCCAAAATAATCATATGCATGAAATTTATTAACATCTATACGTAATTCAAGCAATCATTATTTCTAGGTCTAATTCACAATTTAATCATGCATTTCATCATTTTCCAAAATCATAGTAATGTAAATTCAACAACTACATTCTACTCATCGTGGCGAAGAAATCCAATGTCGAATACATGCAATATATCTATATAAAAATAATATCAAGTATCCAATAGTTTGTCCATGAGTCGGTGTAGATCATCATGAAAACAAAATCCAACCGTAATCCAAATGCATCTAATCACAAAACATCATGCTAATCAACATAAGTATAAGCCATGTCCATATCTAAAGTCTCTGCATAACTCAAAATGATAATCACTAGCGCCGTAGGGAAGTGGGCATTACATCCCCCTCCCTTAGACTAGACTTCCTCTGGAAGTCACTTTGAAATAAGTGTGGAAACCGAGCTCGCAATGATGTAGCATCCTCCCAGTAAAGCAGCAGTCTCATCGTATCCGTCCCATTCGACCCGAACACGATCAATCTCTCGCCCGCAAGGCCCGTGGTCCTGCGATCTAAAATGCGCACGGGCTCCACCATCACTCGCCCGATCCTCGCACTGCAATGCAGCCCAATCTAGCACATGAGAAGGATCGAAACATATCTCCTAAGTACACTGAAACGTGAAATACATCATGGACGCGCGATAAGCTAGGTGGCGGTGCTAGAGCGATAGGCTAAGGGCCGAGGCGCTCCAAGATCTCAAAGGGTCCCACAAACCTAGGAGCAAGCTTAGAACCTTTTCCATAACGGATAGGGCTCTTATGTGGTCTCGACACGAAGAAACACCTTCGTGCCTACCTCAAAGCTCGCGATCCTGTCCTATGTTGGTCCGCATACTTCTTCGTCTATCCCGAGCCTCCTGTAATCTTTGTCTAATCAAGGTAACTCGCTGCTCCATGTCTCTGTAATAATGCTGGCCCAAGAGAAACCCCGTCCTCAATCCTGTCCCTGGCCATTAAGAGAGGTGTCCCGCACTCTCTACCATATAATGCCCGAAAAGGAGCCATGCCGATAGAACTCAAAACCGCATTGAGGCAAACTCCACCAAATATAGATACTCCTCCCATCTCGACCGATGATCCATCACGTACATCCCGAGCATGTCCTCCAGTAATCGATTCACCCTCTCTCTCTCTGTCCATCTGTCTCGGGGTGATAAGTCAGATTAAAATTAATCCTCGTCCCAGGGCATACTGCAAGGTGGTCCAGAAATGGGAGGTATACAAAGGGTCACTTGCCGCAAATGATCTTCCGCGGAATCCCATGTAGTCCGACAATCTCATCAAGATATACTCGCTTCCGCACTTGCAGCACTTCTTTGTATAGGTAGTCTTCACCGGAGAAAAATGAGCTACCTTCACAATTTATCCACCGTGACCATGATGGCGTCGTGGTGGTATCTCGAAGTCGGCAACCCAACAATGAAATCCATCGAAATGGTGTCCCACTTCCACTCTGGTATGGCATGAGGGTAGAGAAGGCCAAATCTGGATGCCGATGCTCGGCCTTCACTCTCTCGACACTCTAAGCAACGGGATACAAAAGAAGCTATGTCTCTCCGAAGTCCTCTCCAAAAGTACAAATTGTCTCAAGGTGGCGTGCAACTTCTTCACCCCGGGATGGGTGAATACGGTGCACGATGAGCCTCTGTCAAAATGTCATGTCTCAAGCCTCATCCATCTCTCGGGAACATATATCCGACCTCTGTGTCCGAGGAGACCATCTCGCCTCTAATGAAAATCCACCAAACCTCCCTCAAGAGGTCTCTCGAGACTCATCTCGCTCTGGGCCGCAAGGTAGAAACTATCCTGAGGAAGCTGCTGCAAGATCCTACTCCGCAAATCTGTGCCCACTGAGGTGGCCATAGCCACATGTCTCCGTCTACTCAAGGCATCTGCCACCACGTTCTCCTTTCCCTTCACATGCTCTATCTCCATGTCATACTCACAGAGTAGCTCCATCCAACGCCGCTGACGAGCGTTGAGATTGGGCTGCGTGAAGAGGTGGCGAAGACTCAAGTGATCTGTCCTGAGTGTAAATCTCCGGCCAAGAAGAAAATGTCTCCACCGCACTAAAGCATGTACTACTGCTGCAAGCTCAAGGTCATGGGTCGGATAATTGAGCTCATAATCTTTGAGTTTGCGAGACTCAAAGGCAACTACCCTACCTCTCCCGCATTAGCACTCCTCCAAGTCCCGCCAAGGAAGCATCTCGTGCATACGAAAAACTCTCCATGAGGATCCTGCACTTCGCAAGGATAGGTGCTCTCGTAAGGCACTCCTTTAAAGTGTATCAAGGCCTGCTCACATTTATCTCGTCCATACAAACTTCTTCCTTTCCGCTGAAGAGAAGTGATGGGGTGCGCAATCCGAGAGAAGTCTGAACAAACCTCCGTAGTATCCTCGCTAGTCCCATGAAACTACGCACCTCGGCCACACTAGTGGGTGTGTGCCAATCCATGATGGCTCGAATCTTGGAAGGATCGACTGCGATACCTTCCCCAGAAATAACGTGGCCCAAATATTGCACCTCAGTCTGAAAGAACGCACACTTCTCCAAGTTCCCGTAAAGGCGCTGCTCGCGAAGACACTGAAGAACCTGGCGAAGGTGCTCCTCGTGCTCCTCATGTGTGCGTGAGTAAATCAGAATGTCATCAAGGAAGATAAGCACGAAGCGATCAAGGAAGGTCCTGAATACCCCATTCATCAAGCTCATAAACACTGCGGGGGCATTCGTCAAACCGAAAGGTACCACTGTGAACTCGTAGTGGCCATATCTCGTGCGGAAAGCTGTCTTGTGAATATCTGTCTCGCATGATTCGAGTGATGGTATCCTGACTTAAGATCTATCTTGGAGAAAATAGTAGCCCCCTTCATCTGATCAAACAAATCGTCAATGCGTGGAAGGGGGTAACGATTCTTGATCGTTACTTTATTCAGCTGACGGTAATCAATGCACAACCGAAGAGATCCATCCTTCTTCTTTACGAAGATAACTGGTGCACCCCAAGGGGATACGCTAGGACGAATTAGGCCTTTCTCCAGAAGGCCCTCAAGCTGCAACTTGAGCTCACATAACTCAGGTGTAGTCATCCGATAGGGTGCTCGTGAGATAGGCTCTGCGCCTGGAACTAGATCTATATGGAAGTCGATCTCACGTGGGGGAGGTAATCCCGGTAGCTCCCCTGGAAACACATCGGTGAACTCTGATAAGATGGGATGATCATCGAGGGAAGGTCCCCCTGACTCATCCTCTGATCTGTCACTAACTGTAACAGCATACAACTGGCAACCCCGTCGCATACACCGCTTAAGCTGCATAGCGGAGATGGTGCGAATAGAAACGGGTCTCCTAACTCCTGATATCACTGACTCTACCCCAAGATCATCTATGCAAGCAATAGTCTTGTGGTAACAATCCACTCTAGCCGTGAGCGGACAACCAGTCCATGCCTAAAATGATGCCATAAGATCCTAATGGAAGGATCCTAAGATCTGAAGTAGTGGTGAAGGGTCCCAAATCCACTACACACTCCTTGACTAAGGAGTCCACAGAAATCTTGGCTCCCGAAGCCATCTCAACGTCCCAACTACGGCCCTGCCTAACTGCCACCAGCCTACAACGCTCTACCAAAGATGGTGCAATGAAAGAATCAGAAGAACCAGAATCAAATAATATAGAGGTGGAAATACCTCCAACACTACCTGTCGTCTCAATCACAAGACTGATGCTCGGCTGGCGGTTCTCGACCACTGCGTAGATCCGATGACTCCGTGCCATATCTCCAACAGTGGGCTCTGAGCTCTGTGTCTTACCCTTGGTAGGGTTAAGTGGGCAATCTCTCCAAATATGCCCAACGACTCCGCAACCATAACAGCCGCCTGATCCTCTCCAGTGGGAAGCGGCCCACTGGTACTCTAGATGATCGAGATGCCGACCACGACGATCCGGCTATGGCTCGCTTGAGGTCTCTGCCGACGAGCTCCGACCGACCAGCTCTCGGTGCACCTGTGTCCCGATGGGACCCCTAGGAGGAGGCCCCATACTACGCCCTCTCGTGCATCGAATCTCTCGAGGAGGTCGGTAAGGTGGGCGGGTTCGTTGCCGCCGCCTTTGTGGTGGCCTAAATGAAGCCTCGCCGAACTCGTCCACCCCGTGGAGGAGGAACGGACCCTTCGACCTACTTATCTCGCATCTGCTGGATACGGCTCCGAACTCTATCTCTCGGCCTCTGTGTCTTCCCCGTGTCTCCTCTGCAATATAGGCCTTCTCCACGGCCTCTGCTAACGTCTCAGGCAATGAATGCGATCGCACTAGCTAAATCCAAGTTCAGCCCCGGATGAACCTCGTGAATCGCACTGCTCATCCCGCATATAATCGACATATCAAGTAGGTCCGTAAATCGACTCTCATACTCGGCATCTTGTCATCGATCCCGACGGAGGTCATGAAACTCATCTATCCACTACTGAATAAACCTCCTGGGTAAATACCTGCTCCTGAACCGCTCCTCAAACAGCTCCCAGGTAATCGTCTCTGAGTCGACATGGAGCTTCTGCTCCTCGGTCCTCCACCAGACTCCTGCTCCATCCTTCAGAAGATGGATCGCAACACGAGCTTTCGTGTTGCTACTACAAGGACAGAGCTTGAAGCATCCGCTCAAGCTCACCAACCAGGCCTCTGCCTGAAAACCACCTATATCACCTGAATAGTGAGAGGGTCGCAGCTTCAGGATCTCCCTGATATGATCTGCAGCCGAAGTATGACGAATCCTAGGTCTCTCTGTATGCTCCTCCCTCTGTCTAGGGCTCCGAGACCTGTCCCTATGTCCTGAAATCCTGTCCCCATGTCCTCTCTGAGGCGACTCTGCCCTAACCGACTCTGCACGGAAATTCTCTGCTCTGTGCTCCTCGCTGTGTCGAGGGGATGCCTGGGCATCTACTGATGGCTCCAAACTATGCCTAGCAAGTCGCCCTCCCAAGGGCTCTCCGCGTATAGCGGCATTGACATCCTGAAGTGTCTGCAAAATCTGAGGCAGAAGGGCTGCTACGGCCTGCGGCGGTGGTATATCTAGGTCTATGTGAAGAGACCCTCGCCCAATCCGCGCCCCCGCATGGATCAAGGCGAGAGTTAGTTCACCGTACTAGGTCTTGTGCTCGTTTTCAAAATTTGCTGTTTACTATAATTATCAACAATATGGTTTCATATTTTAAAAGAATAATGTTCTGTACTAAGTTAAGTGTTCCTGCTCTACGTTTTTCTCTGCGTGTGCCCAAGGGTCCCAGCCTTCAACCCAGCTCGATACCAAAATGTAAGCAACGGAAAACCAACGCCGACGCGATGACATTGACGCGCCATAAACAACCAAGACGAAAATTGCGACATAATTTTTTTTTGATGATGGTGTGCTCGAATACAGGCTCGAACTACAAGCCACGATAAAGCTTCGAGGCAAGAGTTATTCGAACCTAACTCATTGCGTTCCGCAGGGAAAGGTAGGGTCATCGAACGAGCTAAATTGACTATTGTCGGGTAATATCGTAAATGCGGTGTTTACAACGTTAACCTTAGAGTAAGGTATAATTTGTTACGAAAAGAAGATACTATCCACTTGATTTATTTATTTATTTATTTATTATTATTATTATTATTATTATTTTTATTCTATTATAACACATTGTCCCCGATTTAATACATTATAACATATATAAGTATAAATTTATATATAGGTAAAGGAATTACACATTATAGTATACACTTAAGCATTTTCAGGATTATTTTATTGCATTTATACGATTCTAAACGGTTTCGACATACATACTACCAGGTATGAATACTATACGAAAGTTTTGACACAATTCTTACCACATTATTACCTTATATAGCATTAATACTTGCTGGCCTAGCTAGATATCCATGGAGGATTGGGTGCTTCCAATTTTAGTGATATATAAATGCTTATGTAATATCATAACTTCCACTTAACTAAATCTATATGCCTGAACATACGTTTTTATTTAAAATACGGATCCAAGGGGGTAGGCGCCAAAACAGGAAGACGTTTCAAACCGATTTAACTCCTGTTGATTGGGGGCGGTGGATCCCAACTACCAGCTGCCCCCATTACTCACTCCCTCAGCGTAGAGAAGCCGCTTCTCTTCCCCAGGTCGCATCTACAATGAATGTTTTAGATTTACCAAATCCACGCCTCCTCCTTGGTCTGTCTACCCTCCAATCTCGGGATTTCTTCAAGATATTTTATCAAAGTTGACTATGAGACAGCGTGGCGTGAAGGAAGAGGTCTCACAGAAGTAAACCCGTTTCATAAAGGAATGGTGAAGGGACGCAGCTGCCTGTACAGTGGTGGGAAGGGAGGCTGGATACGCCATCAGCCAACTGCATCACGCCTCTGCCATCCTGGCCGCGCGGGTAAGGCGTGGAAGGTAAATGGAGGGAGACACCGGTGCAGGTGCCTCGCCCGTGGCCATCGAAGGAGCACTGGTTTCTCCCCTCAAAAGTCGCTGCCTCCACTTTCATTGGGAGCTACAAGGTGTACGCGGGGCGTGGAGTGCTCTAAAGAAAAGGCAGGTTCTCCAACTATGTTGTTATCTGTACAGTATCGATGGTATTCACAAAACGGTTCGCCCTTGGATCGGTTCAAGAGACAGTGCAAGAGAGGAGGGGGGTGCAGGGCGAGCATGAATGAAAGGAGAGCTTTGGAAATGTCCAGGCGCTTGATAAGACCCCAAGCAACTATGTTTTATGCCCTGGGAGATGTTCATACGGATCAGTCTGTGTCGCTTTTTTTTTTTTTGATTATTTGGTATACTTACGTTTATACATCATTCCATATTACATTCTTGGCCAAACACGACCAGAGTTCCTTGCACTCTCTGGGTTTGTAATGTTCTTTTCCGGAATTGCTTTAGACTATTTCCGTTTCCTACAGCGTGTGCAAGACAAGACAAAGGTTCATTTCAAAACCGACCACGGAACAGAAATAACGACAGGGGCCAAGACTTCTTGTCAACTACGTTGTTACTGTGGCCCAAAGATCGGGCATAACTTCAAGTTCGGTGTTCTATCTCTTTTGATATTTTCTTATCAGAGGATGGGAGACAAAGGAGCGGTTATGACAGTGCAACTATGCTGTTGCAAGAGCACATCCACGTGATATTTGTACTACTGTTTTAAAATACCTCTAATACATGTCTATTGCAACCTTTTTTTTTTTTTTTTTTATAAACGACCACAACCCGTCTTTATAAGCACTGCAACAGTTTAAGTGTTCGCTGTGCAACCATTTACGCCATTTCCACAATAATATAGAGTAAAATATGTTTTGACATAAATAATGTATACATAAGGTATAACTAAGGTGGTATGAAAATTTATCTATACATCCATTTTACAGTATAGATGTTTCAGGCAGCAAACATAAGATTTATACAAAGGATTAAATGAAACGATCATAGGAAACAAAAGACATGTAAATGAGATGAGGTAAGTTTAAGCTTTTGATGCATATAATTAAGAATAAGTTATTAAAATGAAAGGTATTTTTGTAAAACTTTCCAACACCCTTCAAGAGGGTTCCAAAATTACTTTCAATGAGGTTTATAGCAAGTACTACTATCATGTAAACAAGATTATCATTCTCAAGGGAGGTTCCAAATCAAGAAAGAAAGAGAATAGATAAAATGTCATCCTTTCAACCTTTAATTCCATCGATATTACATGCTTAATATAGGAGCTCAAAAGTACAACTTTCATTCAACATTTGTTACAACACTTTCCAATAAATCTTGGAGCAAGAAATACTATCATTCCAATACAACTTTCCTTAAAATCTTTTACAACACATTCTACTTTATGTGGAACAAATTTGCAATTATGTATACTAAAGAAAACAAGGCAACATTACATTTTTCCTCCACTCAAGGTGGGTAAATACATGATGTCTTCACATTGTCACCAACAAGGTTCATGTGTCCCAAAGAGTCCTTCTTCCATGCTCCAAGTTCCATGAAGTTCAATCACAACCAAAATAGGGGGAGAGGCGACACTCTCCTCCCAACCAAATCTCAATGGAGAAGAGAAGCAATCTCCTCCATTGACCCCCGAGCCCCAAACACAACACAATGGAGGGTGGTCTCCAACTCAAGGCAACTATACATGCTTCCACAATACAAGTTCTCCACAACATTCAAGCTAAAATAGAAGAACAAGAGACACACAATAACATTCAACATTACACAACAAGGCTTGCATCCAAGCCAACAAGAGAAGGAGCTATGGGAATGTTTTTCCTTATGCCTCCCAAATGAGATGAGATGCCCATCCAAAAACCCTCCACAATATAACACAAGCCCCTATGACTCTTATGCCTCCCTCAAGTACCCCTTTTTCCTCCCATACTCTTATACCTCCCTCCTCTTATGGCTCCCTCAAAGACAAGGTAGAATGTAAACATTCCTACCCAAGATGGGCATCCCTCTCAAACTCCCTCCACAATATCCTAATCTACTCTTTTGCCTCCCTCATGTGTATTCCCATAGACCTCTCCTATACTACACAAAAAGCATTCAATCCATCTTTCACAATACACCAAAGTAAACATGTATATTTTTTTTTTTACAATTTTAACATAGAAGCAATAATAATATGAAAGCAAAAACAAAGGAGAGGGTTCCCTACCTCTCCATTGAAGAAACCTAAACCAAGAACTTGTCCAAGCTCCTTCCCAAATCAATCCAAGCATGCAAGTCCAAAAACTCTCTTATCTCTTTCTCCCAATTCTTCTCTCTCAAAAATCACAAAAGAGAACTCTTCAACAACACAAAAACAAAGCTCCAACCCTCCACAAGAGAGGAAGTTTCAATAAATAGATCAAAGGTAAGGGTGAGGGTGATGTGGCTCCATGTAGGATGCCACATCACACATCCTCAAACCATCTCCCAAGGTCAACTCAAATCCCAAAACACCATAAATGGGTGGTTGGGTTGAATGACAACTCTCTTCCACAACCATCCATTTCCCATGTGCCTTAAGGCACAAATAAATGCAAAATGAAGAAAAAGTGCACTCCAAGTCAATATCACTTCCCAACACAATAACTAATCCCTTTTTGGGCTTCCCAACCCATAGATATGGTTGGTAAGGGGTTTTGGGAAGTGTGGGACAAGTTTAACTTGTCCCACAAGTCCCCCAAAATTGCCCTCAAACTCAAATTCGAGTTTTCAAGAGATTTGGAGTGGTCAACACTCAAGATAAGCATTCAATACAAGAGACAACACATGGCTCAAGGAGCCAACCAACAAAATTTATTACACCCACATGACTAAAACAAGATATTAAATTAATCTAAACATACTTAGCAAAAGTAATAAAAGAAGGGCATCCCAAATGAAATCACCTACTAAAGTAAATAAAACAATTAAATAAAATTCTCAACCCCATGGTCACATTAGAACATTACCCCCTCAAGAAAATTTTCTCAACACATACAAGAACAAGCTAACACAATACAGTTTACAAGTTGCCTTGACGACCAATGTTGTAACCACCAAAGATCATCTGTTGTGTTTGGTCCCCAATCCCCCTCATGGTTGTGATCATGCTTTGTGTTTCTGCAAAAATGCAAAATACCCTCTTCGGCCTTGCATGCCATGTCAAAATATCCAAAATAATCATATGCATGAAATTCATTAACATCTATACGTAATTCAAGCAATCATTATTTCTAGGTCTAATTCACAATTTAATCATGCATTTCATCATTTTCCAAATTCATAGTAATGTAAATTCAACAACTACATTCTACTCATCATGGCATAAGAAATCCAATGTCGAATACATGCAATATATCTATATAAAAATAATATCGTATCCAATAGTTTGTCCATGAGTCGGTGTAGATCATACACGAAAACAAAATCCAACCGTAATCCAAATGCATCTAATCACAAAACATCATGCTAATCAACATAAGTATAAGCCATGTCCATATCTAAAGTCTGCATAACTCAAAATGATAATCACTAAGCGTCGAGGGAAGTGGGCATTACATTTCCACTCCATCACATGAACAACTTTTTTCTATAACAAATGAAATTGTGTTATGTTGACTTTAGCAAAAGAACCCCAAATTAGACTTGAAGATTCACATTGATAATAGCCCAAGCTATAGGAGGACCTGAGAGCTCATACACTGGAAACGCAAAGCCAAAACAATAAGTTAACATGAAAAAATCATGAGTAGATAATTAAAAGATCCAAGGATAAGTAATGAAATATCTAACGATAGATCCGAGAAATCCATGTAATTCATCATCATTTTCATGTGCACTTTAATCTAAAAACCTATTAATACAAATTTGTGCACCGCCATGTTGTAGATGAGCATTAGAAATCCTTCTTCATTATCAAAGAAATAGGAAAAAGAATCAAATGAAGAAAAGTAGAACAAAATATGTTAGAAGATATCATATACCCTGTAGGAATATCTTTGGAAACACACTCTTTGGAAACACACTCAATACTTTCGGTCTGTGGATCTTCGAAATATTAAAGAATATTACAAAAGGAAACTTCAACCCTTCTCTGGATACATTCTAAGGATGTTATATTTTCCATTGGATGAATTCCTTCTCGTGTATCACAATCTGGGTGATCTATATTCTTTAGAGGAGGAAGTTGTAACAACACAACACAGTCTACTAGACTATAGTCTTATGTACCACAACTAGCCTCTTGAGCCTCTGATTTCCCCCCTCAATTGTTTTATATACAAATAAATTTTTTTGTTGTGGTATTCTCACTCCCCGTCGAAACCGATCCAGATCTCCCTTTCCAAGAGCTGTCAATGCATAGCCTATTCCAGATGTCATATTTTGGCGCAGGCTGGGAGTACAAAGGCAAATGCAAACTGATCGGGTTGGAGACCTGTTTGTTGCATACGATGAAATAGTGTGACTGTCTCGTGAGGAAACCCATGTCTTCTGTACGTTGCCATAATCGTATTCCATAAGAAGTTCTCTCGTTCTTTCATTTGGTCAAACACTTTACAAGAATCCATCGAACTTCCGCACTTAACATACATGTAAATAAGTTTATTCTGAAAAGTTCTTAGTGTAGCAAATGTCATTCAGATTATTTTTCTTCTCTATAATTTTCACACTCGGAATTCAATTGCACAAACTATTGAAAACAAAAATACAGGTAAAGAGAATGCCCACTCTGCACATAATATTCGTCCCTACAGTATGCTGGAGATGAAAGAATATTATGTGAAATATGGAGGAGAGATGAGAAAATTATAGTGTTTCATGCTGCCCACTATATTTAGTAACAAAGGCTCGTTCAAATGGATAAAATGGAAGGAGGTCAAAGATGTGCGGATGAACTGTAATTTCTTTTAAATCTGAAATGATTTCCAAATCCCGTTAAAAGTAACCGAACTCCACAACATGCATTCGCCAAAAATTAATCACTAATTATTTTCCATGTATCTCGCCATCAATTGAGGTGAATTTATCCCGATGCACTCCCTTTACACATTGAATGGTAGTTAGGAAGTTAGAGAATTTAATGCATTCACCAAGCCGCGTGGAACAAGTAGGAGATTTTATAATAATTGGCATGTGTTTGTTTAATGTGTATAAAATATCATCTTACCCATTTATTTTGGAAAATCTAATGCTATTTATATCTCATGATAATTTTATAAAAAGATCCCACCGGTGATAGTAAAAAGTAATTAATTTATTAAAAATATATTTTAATTTAGTTATTTTATATGTTATAAATAAAAAAGTGGTATATATTATCTATACTAAATTTGATAGATCATAAATTAATTGGTAATGTCATATTTCTATGGAAATTTCATAATATTTTTTAAATTAATTTTTATATTATATTATATATGTGTGTAGTTTAGAGAGATATTAAGCAATTAATCAATTTCATTTGAAGCAACCTATATTCTAATTAATATATATTTTAAGTAATATAACCTTAGTAAAGAATATATTTTTATATTAGTCATGTAAATTATTTTTTTGTTAATTTCAATTTTAAAATATGCTACAATAATGATACATTTTTATAGAATTGAAAATTATTTTAATTTAAACTTTTCATAATTTTTTTTTAAAATTGTAAAAAAATATCAAAATATAGACAGTAGAATTTCAATATTAACAGAAATTTATATTAGTCTTTTAAAAATATCTCATAACCATAATTTGGTAACTATATTTTATGATACATTTTAATTTTATTTACAAAAAATTGTAGATTTTCTACTAAGAATCGTAGGGATGTGAGTTCTCTACAAATTATTATAACTTTGTGTAAATTGTGGAATTTCCACAATATTTAAAAATCAATAAATGAAATTGTCATAGAGATGCCACAATTGTTCTACAATTATTCCAAATTGTGGAAAATTTGTGGAATAATTGTGGTAAAAAAGCCTATATGTTGTAGTGTTAATTAAGTAAAGTCTAGATGGAACATTTAACCAACCTTGATAAACCCTTAACCTCAATAAAAGACGGATAGTAAACCCCGTGACCTTGAAGCTAAATTGCCGTCTGCCTGCTGTTAACCCATGCCTTAATTCATGGTGATATTTCTTAAGCAAGATCAAAATTTAATCCTTAAACAAGAAGGCTATTGTTATGAACCCTAAGCGTGTACTTTTCACTCAATCGGAGCTTATGCCATCACCCGTGCAATAGAGTTGTGAAACATGTGTTAGTGGCTTGAGTAAGATTAATTAACCTTGTAAGAAATGGAAACTGATTCTAAAATCAAAAGAATAAGAAAGATTTGGACATCAAATTGATGATCCTAGATTAGAAATCCTGGCCTTAAGCTATTTAGTCAATAGTTGAAAAGAAAGAAGTTCTCCCTTGTGAAAAGAATTGTGTGAATCATTACATGAAATTTTATAAGAACGTAAGTTAAGAATTAAGAGACATTTTAGTAAACAAGAGAATTTAACAAGAAATTCCTCATGGGATGCCCTATTGTAAGTGTGTCATGTGGATTGGACTCCCATGTTGTCTTGTCAAAGGAAGAGTACATTGTCCTTGATAGGTGTGAACGTTCTCGTGCTTGACCTTATGGTCTCCCCGTAATAAGTGGTTCTGGTGTTGGTCAGAACCTTGTGACGACATGTTGTGTCGTGTTGTGTCAAAGCAAGTCAAAAAAAAAAAAGTTATCCCGTATTTCACTTTGTGTTGTCCTTGTGTTGGTATTTTTGGTGTGTTACACTTTGGTATCGAGCGTAGGTTCATGCTCTTGAACCTATGGGCCGGATTGGTGTTATATGATGATGTTACGTGGTGGTGGTGGTGTTACATGAGGATACTGCATGATGATGATGATGTTGCATGATGATGATTTATATTGGAAGAGTAATGTGTTTTAAGCGTGATGTGATTATTGTCGTAATTGTGATATTGTGAACGCACGTGATGTGTATGTCACTCAGTGCGTATTTGTCATCATGTTGATGTGTTGGGGATGAGAGTATTCTCTCTCCTTCTTGTGGATTCTAGGAAGAATTCACGTGTGAATTATTGTTGTGATGTGTGAAAAGAATTCTAATGTGGATGACGTAGTGTTGGAGCATTGTGGCATATTGTGATATGTGGGTGTATCAATGTGTTGTATGACTAGTTGATGTTAAAAGAAACGAGTTGTATCATGATGTTTTTACCATGTTCTAAAGAAACGTGTGTACCACCTTGTTATGTTGCAATGTATGTTATGTTGTGATGTACTATGTTCATCGTATGTATGTCTGTGCAAATAGGTAATGCTTCATGTTGTGATTTTGGGTCATACGGTGAGTGTATGAACCCTATCGTATGGTGATTGCACTTTGGGTGCAGAATGTGGTAAAGTGATGTATTGCGCCCTGTGAATGTATGATTGTGATCTACCCCGTATACCTACCATACGTGAGACGTTATGGTAGCTATGTGTGTACCACCATGGTGTTAGTAATGTAGTTACATGTTATGTTGTGAGCCTTACACTAACCGACCCTGAGGGAGATCGGTAGAAGTGTATGTTGAGAGTGAGGAATGGTGTACCATGGGTCAATAACTCGAGTCAAAACTCGGTTTAGTAGATTACATGTGACTCTTTCCTCTCTCCCTATGTGGTTGTATGTATGCAACCTTAGTGTATCTATGACTATGTTTAGCCTTGTCGAAGGGTGGTGGGATTGATATATATTTTACGAGCTGAGGCTCGATGTTCCGAAAAGCAAGAACTCGTTGAGTACCCTTTGGTGGCAGATAAGGCCACACAGTTATCGTAATGTGACATTATTATAAGTTGATTTTATTCGTAAATTGAGCTTTTTACTTTATTTTACAAGGACCAGCATCTTTTCTTGATTGCAATGCTTTACAATTTTGGGCATTTCCTTGGTTTGTGGCACTAACATGGGGATTTCGATACTAACTTTGGCTATTTGGCCATTTATTTTAGCTTGATTTGGGGTCTTCTTTTAAATTTGGAATTTTTACCGCCTTGCCCAAGGCTTGTACTTTGCCACTTGGCACTTTGACTGGATTGTTGTGCTGGTTCTAATGTCGTGATGTGTGGAATAGGGTCATGGGATGCACCATGGATTGGTTGGACCTATGGACCCGCTTCATTGTATGGGGGTACGCCCCAAGGGGTACATATAACTAGCGGGTTGTTGAACCACGCGTTATTATGTCACTTGGGTTAGGAGTGTTCGAACTCGATGTGCCTTGGGCACAGAGAGACAACCGACCTCCTTGAGGGAGGCATAAGAGTTTGAGGGAGGCATAAGAGCTTGAGGGAGGCATAAGAGTTTGAGGGAGGCATAAGAGACTTGAGGGAGGCATAAGAGTTTGAGGGAGGCATAAGAGACTTGAGGGAGGCATAAGAGACTTGAGGGAGGCATAAGAGTTTGAGGGAGGCTTATGATATTTTGTCCGTATGGTTGATGTTTCAGGAAATATGTTGAGTTATTGTGATGTTTGGTAGTGGTCTTTTGATGTATGTGTTACTCATGTCGATGGTTATGTGTTGTGATGTTGTGGACATGTCATTGATTCCCTTGTGGACACTATGTACTGTAGGATGGTTTGTTGTTATGTGAGTCTTTCATTGATGCAAATTGAGGAAATATCCGGTGGATTGTAGTACTCTTTTGTTTGAGTATTTGGTATGTCAAGAATTGATGTGTGATGAGTACCTATGTTATGGGAGTGTGCCTATTCTATTCCGTAATTGTGTAACCTTTGTGGTGTAATACAATCTTGAAGTATATACTTGTGTACTTGTGAATCAGAGTGTCTTATGAGCCCGATAGGGTTTGCGTTAGCGATCCATGTGGGCACCCACAATAAGGAATAAATCAAAACTCTTCCATGATGATATTTTATTTTAAAAGAAATTAAACTAGAAATAATGATAATGGAAAGAGACTAATGAAATGATGAACAAGAAAGAACTGCCAATCTTCACAGAACATTGAAAGTTAAAAAAAAATTCTACCAAATGTTCCTAAGGCTACCTTGTGACCGTGCTTTAATCAACTAAAATTTTAAACCTTAGGGTGTGATGTCTACTACTCTACTGTCGGCCCTGTTGCGAACCATTTCCTTTCCTCTGTGTAATGTCGCATCGAGGACGATGCTTTCTTAAGGGGAGGAGAATGTAATGCCCGTCCATTGTTCACTCCAAGCAGGTGGCCTGTCCCCACAAGACGGGACTCCAAAATAAGATAAAAAAAAAAAAATTTTTTTTTGCTTGGTGAGCTGGCAGTTAGGTGGAAAATTATGTTTCTTGTTGGCGTGGGACAGTGGGAGTCGGAGGAGTGTGGGGCGCAGCTTCCTGTTATTAAATTTTTTTTGATTTGCAAATCTTCTGTTGACTCCTTTCTGTCACGTGGTCCGCCTGTGGTTTCTGCCCAAAACCACGGATGCTTGCTGCGCTCCATCAAATGCTGAAACAGATGAATTTGCTACGTGTTCTGGGTGTGTTTTCTCCAAAGAAAACGTGTTGTACAGGCTGTTTTCTGCAATGATCTTCCTACTGTTCTGGTTGCACGCGACCACAGTCGTGATCAGTTGTTGCAAAATCTTGCAGCTGTAGTAGAAGAACGAGGTAAAGCTTTAGTTGAGTTGTCTTGCCTTTTCATTTTGGAAGTCACTTCTGTCCAGGTGGTGAATCTAACATGGAAGAAGCTCGATCAAATCTGGAGGCGCAATTCTGCCTCCTGTTTAGGCCGCAGGAGGCTCAGATCATTTTTGTTAACTCCTGTGCATGCGTTTGCTTCTTCACTCATCTGCTACTGTTTGGATTTCTTGCTAACCAAATCTGTCAGTTTTCTTACTGGAGATTTCAGATCTGCCAGATTTCCTTCACAAATTCACGCAGGGCAGAAAGTAGGATACCCATTTTGTGAGGATGGGTAAGGGATCAGTAAAGGGCGAGTCTGTCAGTGACAATGTTCTGAAGAAGGTTTTACTGAGCTACACCTATGTGGCCGTCTGGATCTTCCTGAGCTTCACTGTGATTGTGTTCAACAAGTATATTTTGGATAAAAAGATGTACAACTGGCCCTTTCCTATTACTCTAACTATGATCCACATGGCATTTTGTTCTGCCCTGGCTGTTCTGTTGGTCAGGGTCTTGAAACTTGTGGAGCCAATTGGGATGACTAAGGAGGTCTATTTGTCCTCCATTGTGCCCATTGGAGCCCTGTATTCAATGAGCCTCTGGTTCTCAAATTCTGCCTACATTTATCTGTCTGTGTCATTTATCCAGATGCTTAAAGCCCTCATGCCCGTGGCTGTGTATTCCATTGGAGTTGGGTTGAAAAAGGAGAACTTTAAGTCTAATACTATGGCAAACATGATTGGGATTTCAGTTGGGGTGGCCATTGCAGCATATGGAGAGGCCAAGTTTAATACATGGGGTGTGATGCTTCAGTTGGGTGCAGTCGGTTTTGAGGCCACAAGGTTGGTTTTGATCCAGATCCTGCTTACTTCAAAGGGAATCACCTTGAATCCCATCACCTCATTGTACTATGTTGCACCCTGTTGTCTTGTGTTCTTGACTGTACCCTGGTTGTTTGTTGAATTCCCTTTGCTCAAGGATAACTCTACATTCCACTTGGACTACTTCGTGTTTGGCACAAATTCTGTCTGTGCCTTTGCCCTTAACCTTGCAGTTTTTCTCCTGATCGGAAAGACTTCAGCTTTGACAATGAATGTTGCCGGTGTTGTGAAGGATTGGCTGCAGTTGTCAAAGCTAGAAAACCAAAGCCTCAACTTGATGTTGAGGATATAAATTCTCAGGAAAGTATCAAGAAAAAAAAAAAAAACTGAAGACTCAAATGTCAATTCTTCTATTTTGCTGAACCAGGCTGAGCCAGTTGACCTTGAGAAGGGTCGAGTTGGAAATGCAGAATTTCCTACCAAGCTTAATTCACTAGACAAGCAACAGAATTTTCCAGGGCGTGAGGACTTGAGAAATGGAGTTAATAGGATGCTGGATGACATTGAAGAAGGGGAGGTCATAGGTATTATCACACTTGAAGAGCTGTTGTAGGAAGAAATTGTGGACGAAACAGATGAGTACATTGATGTACACAAGAGAACAGAGTGCTTCTATCTTCCCGGAGTTGCTCCCGAGGATTCCAAGAAGGCATGTTTCATCACCCCCTTTCCTATGCCAAGCATGGCCGTTAACAAGGTATGGATCTTCATCAGGCGGAGGAAGAGAAGTTGCACAGGTTGTGTTGCTGTTGCCCGAGCCCTGGTCGACGTGCTTGTTGGATTGGAAGAATTCTAATCATGCATGTTAAATCTACTCCTTGTAATAGTTTTCTACCTTCCTTCAGTATCTTGAAATGAATTTTCTTTCCTACTGAATAGCACCTAGACAAATGTTTTCGTGGTTGTTTATATCGCTGCCTGATTGTGTTGGTTGTTCCTTTAAATCTCGATCCAATTTTGTTGGTTTTGCTTGGAATGTCCTTTCCTCCCTTATAGCTTACTCTATTTCATATTTGTCTAAATGGGTTTCTACAAATTTGGAGTGATGCAATCTAGTTCGTAGGGAAGGAAATATTATTGAGTTTTGTTTGCTTATATGACTCTCTTTTAAAAGAATTCTGTGATGGTAGTTATAATTGAAGGTTACTAAATGGAAGGTTAAGCCTTCATATCTCTATTTGGTTGAATAAATACGTATTTCCTATTTAGGGCCCTCCTGTTTTGCTAAAAAGTACATTAATAGTGACGTTGTGTTCTAAAACTTGTTTAAGCCTGTGGGCATTCCTTACTTTTTGTTTGATTAGAAAATGGCATTTGGGTTTTGCTTTAGAACTGTACATGGTTGACTGTTGTACCTAGTCTAGAGGAGGGATAACCTGGCATCTATTTTGGCCTCTACGTGTTGAGAGAATTACTATACCTACTTCTTGATGTAAACTCTTGTTTGATTAAAGCAAGGGGAAACATTGTAAGTTTAATTGAATGAAATCTCTACCATTTTTATTAAGGGTCGCAAGCAAGTTGTTACTAGCTGGACTGAAACAAAAGTTGTAGGTGAACCCATGGTATTGGACTCGCGAACTCGTTTCCTGTTAGATGACAGCTGATTTCAGTGATATTATCATAGGTGGCTGTTATATTTATCTGTTTGATATTTGCTAGACTTTTCCTCGATAAGCCCACATGGATCGGGTAAAATTTCCATCTTCTATACCTTTGGCAAGGAGTTCATAGAACTTCTAGGCCTGACTGCACTGCGTAACCTTCCTGATGGATATGTGCGTTGGTTCTTGTTTTGTGCTTGTACTCGTGGTAAGGTCTTTTGAGTCTGGGGCATCGTTGGTGTTTTACCCCTCGCGTATCGAATCCCTTTGTTTTCAAACTCGAATACCTTATACTTCAAACTTGGTTACTAAAAGGTCCCATTTTGTGGCCTTGTTAAGGAAATCAAATTTTATTTTAATGTTTATTGACATTTCGAATTATATAAAAATTATTAACGACGTTTGGGTTTAGTCTTCCCTTATATATTGTAGAGAAGTTTACGATTGGAATAAGGTTTGTTGGTAGAATAATGGCCCCTCTTGTGTCTCATTTGTATGCTTTGGAAGAGTGGATTTGTTTTATTAACTAGTCCTACGTTTAAGAAATTCCTATAAGAAGGTAGTGGTAAAACTCCTTGGTTAGAACTGAAACCATAGTTGTTTTTCTTTTAAGGGCGTCGAGCCCTAATTATTGTTATGAAGCCTCCCCTAGGAGATTTGGATAACGTCGTTTTGTTCCGCGCCTACGATCATAATTAGTATATTTTGTCTTCTCTTGGACCTCTTTAGATGGATGGATTGAGTATTGGAATTCCAATCACGTAAACCATAGGATCACATGAAGGAAATATCAACCCTCTTGACCTTCTTGTTCCTAACCCATAAGGTCTTGCCTTGATTTATGTAATTTTGTTCTTACTGGTATTTTGACTTTCTCCTTGTTGGATGGTTTAGATTTCTCTCTCATGTGATTAATCTTGGAGTTGTGAGTTGTGTTTTAATCCATTTCTGAATTTAGAACATTCCTTTCTTGATATTGTTAAATGTTAGCTTACTGTTGCAATGTGTAGCCTTAACATGCTCAGTTCTTGCGAACTGACTTTAGTTAATATTTGTGCAGATGGATTATGCGAGTAGACTAGAGGAAAAGAGTGTTAAAGGTTCATCTGTACAATTTTGAAGTACCTTGTAAAAATGTCGAATGTATTGTAGAGTATTGTTGTTGTAACTGTTGAAACTTTGGTTTGTTTGGATAACATGCGAAAGATGAAATTTGATTACCGCTTGGTTATGGGATATTCTAGTGTATTTTTAAATCCTTAGAATAGTAGTGTGGTATGTTCCATGTTATTACTCTCTTGCTCCCTAGTCATGGTTCAATAGAGATGGTATGTCCCTTTGTTTGTGCATCGTGTTGGAATGAATTGATATAGCCTTGTTTTGTTTCCGCAAACGAGTACTGTTAAACTTTGCACTTGAGTTAAAATGTTGAGTTGTAAATCCTCCTAAGGCTTAGTAGCAATGAGTTTGTAAGCACTATAAAGTGAGCTGGATAATCCTGATAAAAGTTAAACTAAAAATTTATATATATGAATATATTATGTAGATGTGATCTACTTGATAACCTTTGAGACCTGGAACAATCAAGTGGAAACTATCTTTTGTAACAAAATATGACAACTTATTATTTAATTTTTTATTTGAGCCAAGCTAATAAACATTACCCTTTTATGGTGAAATCTTAAATGACCTCATGGTGAAAGCAATGGTTAGATTTTAGAAGATGATAGGATTTAATAAGTAGGAGGGAAATCGATTAATTAAACCTTAAATCTCTCTCTATCGTTTGGAATGTTTTCCTTTGTCAAACTTAATTAAGTAAAGTCTAGATGGAACATTTAACCAACCTTGATAAACCCTTAACCTCAATAAAAGATGGATAGTAAACCCTGTGACCTTGAAGCTAAATTCTGTTGTCCTGTTCTGTTAACCCATGCCTTAATTCATGGTGATATTTCTTAAGCAAGGTCAAAATTTAATCCTTAAACAAGAAGGCTATTGTTATGAACCCTAAGCGGTACTTTTCACTCAATCGGAGCTTATGCCATCACCTGTGCAATAGAGTTGTGAAACATGTGTTAGTGGCTTGAGTAAGATTAATTAACCTTGTAAGAAATGGAAACTGTTCTAAAATCAAAAGAATAAGAAAGATTTGGACATCAAATTGATGATCCTAGATTAGAAATCCGCCTTAAGTTATTTAGTCAATAGTTGAAAAGAAAGAAGTTCTCCTTGTGAAAAGAATTGTGTGAATCATTACATGAAATTTTATAAGAACGTAAGTTAAGAATTAAGAGACATTTTAGTAAACAAGAGAATTTAACAAGAAATTCCTCATGGGATGCCCTAGCTGTAAGTGTGTCATGTGGATTGGACTTCCATGTTGTCTTGTCAAAGGAAGAGTACATTGTCCTTGATAGGTGTGAATGTTCTTGTGCTGACCTTGTGGTCTCCCCCGTAACAAGTGGTTCCTGGTGTTGGTTGTAACCTTGTGACGACATGTTGTGTCGTGTTGTGTCAAAGCAAGTCAAAAAAAAAGTTATCCTGTATTTCACTGTGTTGTCCTTGTGTTGGTATTTTTGGTGTGTTGCAAGCAGTGGAAAGGCATGTTGCCAAGCAATCTTTGATTGATTCATTGAAAGATTGGATTGTGCTAAAATATGATATCATTTTTTTGGACTTTGCAGTGAAAGGCATGCTACCAAGCAATCTTTGATTGACTCAGCAAGGTGAAAGAGATATCTAGAATGCTATAAGGCTTGTTGGCATTTTCTTTATTTCTATACATGGTTTGAATTGATTCTTTATGGAGATAAATCAAGCATAGTATACATTGGGGGTAAGAAGTTTTATTTTGAGTTGATTTGTCTCCTGCTGACATTGTTGTCCAAATAGATGGATTTAATGAATAAATTATCCTCTAGATGTCGGTGCCCCATGATGACACATAGCTCCACTTATGTCGGGAAAGGACCTCTACAAAGTGCCGCTCCTATATTTACCTAGTGCATTGTGAGTGGACTCGAAGCTTGCTAAGATTCTCTCAGAAAATTTTTAGAGAACAGTAGACCAAGCCTATCAGTTCATTTTGTCACAACCTCATACATGAGTGAGATTCAATAAGTAAATGCATTGATGGAACCAGTACGTGGACATGGATGCTGAAGGTAAACAAAACTGGTCTATTCCATTAACTCGACTATTGTGAAGAAATAAATGTAGATAACCTACAATTGTTTTCATTTGCAGAGTAAGGTGTACACTGCATAAACTTGACAAAGTGTAGAATCTATCTTGAAACTGAGTAGTGAATAGCATAAAAATCGACAAATACTGTGGGTTTATGGAAGAAGAGGATCTGCAGCATAGACATAGTGATGAAAACAACTGAGACAGGGCACAAAGCTGTTTGACATCATCTAATGTAGAGTGGATTGCAAGTGAAGCTTCTGTTATGGAAGCCTTTGTTTCTGTTTCTACCTCCAATTCATTGGTTGATGATTTTGGTTTTGGAAATGTAAGATGTTCTAGTCTTGTTGAGTGCACAACATACTGCTGCTTATCGTCAAATTTATTACACGATTTTTAAAAAGATAATGCCTATGGAGGCTCTAGTGAAGAATTCTTGTTAGAATTATACAATTGTAACGTTTTGGAAGACACTGTACATTACATCAACATGCAGCAGCAATTTGACATAATTGAAGATAGTCCTCCTCTTGTGGATTTATTCATTCCACATGTCGGTGAATGACGCTACAACGAGCTGGAATCGTCATTTGGTGCTTTGCGATAACATGGTTTTTATTTCTTGAAATAGCTAGGGCAAGTTTTTTGAGTTGGGTCATGCTAGTGTACAAAGAAAAGTCCCGTTGCTCAACTTTTTTGATGTTTTTGACAAAGAGTTGTTGGATGAAGAGAATAACATACCCAACCTTAATTATGATGTGGCGTTTGAAGCCATGAATTGGATCAATGTATGAAAAGAGACGTTGAAGAGAAATTCACATCCAGGTTAGAACGATTTTGTAGGAGTCCTCCAAGTGATTAGTCTAGTATTGTGTGCGGTAGTGAGTATGCAATCCTTTATACTTTGTATCTATGCGCGAGTGAAATGACTGTTTGCGAGCAATGAAAAAAGTTTGTAAGAACAGGATTTAAACAATGCTTTTGGCATAGCAAGTTGAGTGGACATAAAACCTTAAATCAAGAAAAAGTAGACAACACTTGAAATTTGTATATTCTTTGTTATTATCTATTTACAATGATAGGTCACGTATACAAAGTCTATTTAAGAAATTTGATATTAATATCATCCATTCTGCTATTTGCATGAAAATATGTCTTTAAGAAAAGTAATGCATGAATTCACAAAGGTGGAAGTTGCTGATTACAGTCAAATTGCAATGATGGAACAAATATTTATTTGGTGCATATTGATAGCCAGAATAGTAAAAATATCAAAGCAAAGACCAGGGAACTGGAACAGAAGTTTTTTTAATTTTATATTGCAAAATGTAGTGGTAGAACCTTGCTATCCAGATGAACCAATTTCGTGATGCATTTTGTCAAACAGTTCATGTACTGTATTTTTACTTTTACATTTTGCGTGTATATCTTAGAAACAAAACAAGTTTTCGATTAACATTTACAAAATTAGTGGCTGCCATGTTCTGAAGCAGTGATGTATGTAGCCATACCGAATACTGTGTAATCTTGTCAAAAACATAGGAGTATAACGATGGACTATTCCTGGTCATACGGGAAGGCAACAATGAAATTTCTTCTTCTACGTGCATGGAGTGCAAAATCGGTCCAGGAATCTGAAAGAGCATCACGAAATGTTAGACAGAAAACAAGGAGTTAAATTCAAATGTAATGAATAGGACTGGGAAAAGGAGATGCTCACCAGAGAAGGGAGAAAGCTAGGTTTCTTTGATTGTGGAAATTGAGTTGTCAACCGTCAAAGTGAATGTACCCTTGATTTGGAATTGACAGAGAAGAAATACAGGCTTAGAGATGTCTTCTTGATATTCATCATATTTTGTTTGAGAAAGTTGAGGGAAGACTTTTCCGAGTAATGGCTATCGCAGTGTAGTGAAGGGAGTCATCTCTTGTTTGCAAAGTGCAGTGGAGCAAATGCTTGTACTTGTATGGTTTTGATGTATTGCAAGTTGGGCAAAGTGAAATTTGTTTCAGTTCAGCTGGATCTGGTTCCATGAGATGGTCACAGTCTAGACAAAAGGCTTGGAAAGGAGAAAGGTAGATGTTCTTTGCGTGAAGTACGCCAGTGATCTGCACAAGGGAGATGAAGTTGTTAGAGGGATATATTCTTAATAGCCTACATTTGATGGGCGAGAAAATCCGTGAAGTGAGATAGGTGAAAAATGCAAATTTGCTAGACACTTGCCTCTATGTTTGTGTTTATGAGGGATTGTAAATATGTTTTTGTAGGTTCATCATTTAGAGGGTCGATGAAGGATGAATGGCCTACACGCACAACACGTGAACCCTTTGTTCCTTGTCTGATGAAGTTTTTGAAAAGCAATAGTGGCATGTTGCCCGCTGCAATATTGTCTCTTATTCTGTGACATAGGGAAACATGGAAGTTTCCCAAATGTACCTGAAAGGTGAAAGCAACATGTTTTGTTAAAAGTAAAGGCAAGAATTTGTTGCAATGTGTATCTAAATGAAATAAGGGAAAGTGTTGATACTGTTGCTTTTGCATTGTCCGTGTCGGAGTCTTTAACATAGAGGGTGAACAGGTCGTTGGTGTGATGGATTCCTGTTACAATTATTGCAAATGAGCCGACGGAGAATGTTGCATTTGATTCAACAAGCTCTTGTATAGTCATGTCCAGTGTCAATTTTTATATTCGCAAATTGTTGGTATGTTTTCCATAGTGGTTGTTGCAATTGCATGACAGAGAGTAGCTTGCATCTCCTCGTTCGTACTTTGTTTTTTCTTTGACAATGAAACTAGTAACATGCAAACCGCTGCCAGCAACCATAGTAGATGTAAATTTGTTGACGAAGGTGTTGCTCATGTTCAAAGTAATGGTCATTTGACCTTTCTTGTCAACTAAATCAGCATGTAGGATTTCAGCTTTTGAAGGGGAAATGTTGTTTGCATGTGTTGGTCCATATACGACCAGGATATCACCTTCAAAGACTGTTGCAAGTTTGCCTGCACAAATGTCAAGTATCGATGATGGCTGTTGTGTTCCTAGTTTTGGGCTGCATTTTGTAGCATATTAGGATGCTTTTATTGGAGCATTGAGCATAATATTAAATGAATGACGACAAGAAATTGTAGAAATGTTAGAAAGAGATTACCATTTAGAGGGTTCTTGGAAATGGTCACTACTGCTAACGCCCTTGTTCTTGGGTGGCTGGTCCATGTTTTTGTTGCTGCAACTACCTGTAAAGCATTCAAATATGCAGATTGTTGTTATAGAGTGTGAAATGAAAAGGAAAGAAAATAGTGAACAAATTAGGTGTTAGTGTTCGTGAATCAATATAATGAGATATGTGCACTTACAATTGCGCAGTGTTGTTGTGGGTGTTTTTGAGAAGGGAAAACAATGCTGGATGATCAGTCCAATATGCAAATCTTTCAAATGTATTGCAGCTTGCTTGTGTAGCGTTTGACCATATATGGTCGATGATGTTTTTGGTGAAGACACTTGGTCTGGTCAATGTGGAAAGTGAAATTGTTTTTCGCATGAATGCCGTAATGCCCACTTCCCTACTACGACGCTTAGTGATTATCATTTTGAGTTATGTAGACTTTAGATATGGACATGGCTTATACTTATGTTGATTAGCATGATGTTTTGTGACTAGACGCATTTGGATTATGGTTGGATTTTGTTTTCGGATGATGATCAGCACCGACTCATGGACGACTATTGGATATTGATATTATTTTTATAGATATATTGCATGTGTTCTAACATTGGATTTCTTCGCCCTGATGAGTAGAACGTAGTTGTTGAATTTACATTACTATGATTTTGGAAAATGATGAAATGCATGATTAAATTGTGAATTAGACCTAGAAATAATGATTGCTTGAATTACGTAGAGATGTTAATAAATTTCATGCATATGATTATTTTGGATATTTTGACATGGCCGCAAGGCCGAAGAGGGTATTTTGCATCTTTGCAGGAAACACAGCATGACCACAACCATGAGGGGGATTGGGGACCAAACACAACAGAATGTCGGGTGGTTACAACATTGGTCGTCAAGGCAACTTGTAAACTGTATTGTGTTAGCTTGTTCTTGTATGTGTTGAGAAAATTTCTTGAGGGGGGTAATGTTCTAATGTGACCATGGGGTTGAGAATTTTATTTAATTGTTTTATTTACTTTAGTAGGTGATTTCATTGGGATGCCCTTCTTTTATTACTTTTGCTAAGTAAGTTTAGATTAATTTAATATCTTGTTTTAGTCATGTGGGTGTAATAAATTTTGTTGGTTGGCTCCTTGAGCCATGTGTTGTCTCTTGTATTGAATGCTTATCTTGAGTGTTGACCACTCCAAATCTCTTGAAAACTCGAATTTGAGTTTGAGGGCAATTTTGGGGGACTTGTGGGACAAGTTAAACTTGTCCCACACTTCCCAAAACCCCTTACCAACCATATCTATGGGTTAGGAAGCCCAAAAAGGGATTAGTTATTGTTTTGGGAAGTGATATTGACTTGGAGTGCACTTTTTCTTCATTTTGCATTTATTTGTGCCTTAAGGCACATGGGAAAGGGATGGTTGTGGAAGAGAGTTGTCATTCAACCCAACCACCCATTTATGGTGTTTTGGGATTTGAGTTGACCTTGGGAGATGGTTTGAGGATGTGTGATGTGGCATCCTACATGGAGCCACATCACCCTCACCCTTACCTTTGATCTATTTATTGAAACTTCCTCTCTTGTGGAGGGGGTTGGAGCTTTGTTTTTGTGTTGTTGAAGAGTTCTCTTTTGTGATTTTGAGAGAGAAGAATTAGGAGAAAGAGATAAGAGAGTTTTTGGACTTGCATGCTTGGATTGATTTGGGAAGAAGCTTGGACAAGTTCTTGGTTTAGGCTACTCCAATGGAGAGGTAGGGAACCCTCTCCTTTGTTTTTGCTTTCATATTATTATTGCTTCTATGCTAAAATTGTGAAAAAAAATGCATGTTTACTTTGGTATATTGTGAAAGATGGATTGAATGCTTTTTGTGTAGTATAGGAGAGGTCTATGGGAATACACATGAGGGAGGCAAAAGAGTAGATTAGGATATTGTGGAGGGAGTTTGAGAGGGATGCCCATCTTGGGTAGGAATGTTTACATTCTACCTTGTCTTTGAGGGAGCCATAAGAGGAGGGAGGCATAAGAGTATGGGAGGAAAAAGGGGTACTTGAGGGAGGCATAAGAGTCTTAGGGGCTTGTGTTATATTGTGGAGGGTTTTTGGATGGGCATCTCATCTCATTTGGGAGGCATAAGGAAAATATTCCCATAGCTCCTTCTCTTGTTGGCTTGGATGCAAGCCTTGTTGTGTAATGTTTAATGTTATTGTGTGTCTCTTGTTCTTCTATTTTTGCTTGAATGTTGTGAAGAACTTGTATTGTGGAAGCATGTATAGTTGCCTTGAGTTGGAGACCACCCTCCATTGTGTTGTGTTTGGGGCTCGGGGGTCAATGGAGGAGATTGCTTCTCTTCTCCATTGAGATTTGGTTGGGAGGAGAGTGTTGCCTCTCCCCCTATCTTGGTTGTGATTGATCTTCATGGAACTTGGAGCATGGAAGAAGAACTCTTGGGAGCACAAGAACCTTGTTGTTGACATTGTTAAAAATATCATGTAATTACCCACCTTGAGTGGAGAAAGAAATGTAATATTGCCTTGTTTTCTCTAGTTTTCCATTATTGTAAATTGTTTCACATGAAGTAGGGTATGTTGCAATAAGATTTGAAGGAAAAGTTGTATTGAGATGTTAATTTCCTTATTTTAAAATTTATTGGAAACGTTGTTAAAACCTTTTGTGGGATGTTGGAAAGAAAAATACAAAGAATATGCATATTAGATCTCATTTTTGTTGTTTAAAAGGATATGTATTGAAAGGTAGAATGTTAGCATTTTTCCCCTCCTTGTACAATTGAAGAAAGAATTTAAGTTTTAAATAGCCTCCAATATAACCATGGAATCATTAAGGCTCTAGCTCTATTATGCTTCTTCATTTATGAAATCATTGTCAATATATGTGCAAATTGTAAAAAGGAGATCAAACCCGCTTGATACTTCATACAAATATCCCTATTGCAATGTGAAGAAAGAGGTTTTAGCACAAAATTCTAAGTTTAGTTAGTTTCTTACCCACCTCTCATCTAGTAGGAAACTAATACTTTCAATATAACTGATATCTAAGTAATGCCAAAGATTATGGGTTTATTAATATCAAATTACAACAATATTAATGAACTATCATTTATTTTCTTTTATTTATAATAACAAATAAAAACATGCTAACACTAACTTATATGCTAATAATCTACATCCAATTAAAAATGCCAATGAAATGCATAAGTAAGTTTACGTAGAAGGCGTGCTTACAAAATAAAAATTAAAGCAAAATTATGCCTCTGTATTTTTCTGATAGACAACTGGATACGCCATTAAAACACTCGCAAGATAGTTGCTAGAGCTCACTCATGATAAAGCTTATACCATACAAAATTTACATGGAGATAGTCGTTGGATGTTTCAAAGCTTAGTAAAGGGAATAGCGCTGCACATGTTACAGTGCCCATAGCACAGGTGCTAAGAAGCAAGTCAATATAGTTTGACAATACGCTCGAATGAAGCGCCTTCTAAATTCTCACTCATCTTCTTATTCATCTGCATACAACAAACAAATAGGGACACAACAGTAGATACTCTCAGAGACAATGTAACCCGCTTCTGATATAGATACAAATATTCCAGTTCAATCAAATTTAGGAGATATCCACTTCTTGGAGACGCATTACTACAGTTTTGTCAGAGATAATTAAATCTCAGCCAATGCGTAAATTGGAACAGAATGGTATGGGAGTGACCTGCTTCGTGAACTCCATGACATGAAACAGATCCACCTCTGGGTGGTTCTCTCCGTGTAACTCTCTCACTGTCCCCTCCTCAATCTATCTGACCAAATATCCTGAAGGCGAAGCCGCTTTGTGGGCGCATTCGATACTGTACAGATAACAACATAGTTGGACAACCATTCGACTTCTCACGCGGCTGGCACGGTGGAAGGTTTACAGATCGGCTGGACAGAGGCCAGATTTGCAAAACATAGGGTATTCATTGTTAGGCGCCTCCCTTCTCGCCTGAAACTTCAACTGCGACCCCCTGTTGTTGCATGCGGTCTAAGTGTTGGAAACGACTTCCCACCTGCTGTACTCGCCTATAGATTTAACCCGCAACCACCACATTTACTTCTCTTAGTGCGCGGCTAGGACTGTTCAAATGAGCCGGCGGGCTGTCTGACCTGATGAAAGATTGCAAATCTAAATACGTGTGTGTAGGCGGACAGTTGGAGATTTGTTTTTTTTGTTTTGGTTGAAAAACAAGCCACCGCCCCAACCATAAACTTTATCATATGTTATCCTAGCCTATACGTGTATAGGCTAGCTTAGGTGTTAATCACTATATCAAATATTAAGTGACACATAATACCACCTTCTTATAATAAGCAAACTTAATACAAATAAGGTGCTATGTACAATGAAATGCATAAAGACATACAATGTAGTAATATAATGTTGAAACATATATTTTATCGTATGATTTCCTTGATAAATATATATAGAGAGAGCATAATGTATTAAATTCATGAGATAACGTAATATGACCAAATAATATAGTAAGAATAAAGAAATCGGAGTGGCTAATGTATTCGATTCAAAATAAATTATACCGTACTCTTGAATTACCTTTCAGTTTTATTGTCAGCACGATATTATCCGATATCAGACAAGCTTACTCGCATGATGACCCTACAAATCTCTGAGGGGCGTCGAATGAGATAGATCCAAATATCTCTGCCTTCGAAGCACCTTCGTGACCGAGGTGGTTTTCAACCCTGTTCCGAACTCGCCCGATGTAATTAATACTCATCGAGCCAGGTGGAAGAAACTCGTAGGTAATTAATTCGCCATACCAAAAAAAAAAAAAAAAAGTTTGTCGCATTTTCGGGTCACTTTTTTTTTTGCGGCGTCGTCGTCATCGCTCGATGTCGTCTTTTTAAGCGGCGTTTCAAATGCTGAAAGGGACATTTGTTTTTTGTTTTTCTTGTGCATGTCAATGTTAAAATCTCCAAAAATGTAGGTGGGGATTGTTAGATCAATGGATCGAAAGACATTGTCAAGAACAATGAAGATGTTTTCAAGATTTGCATTTGGCGCAACGTAGACATTCACAATTGCCATGCATCGTTCTTACAGTAATATGTTTGCGACTAGGGACTCTACGTTTGTGCTTTGGAAGTGATTTTTATAGGAAAGTTGTATTGTTTGTAATGAAAATTGCAAGACCATGTACATGGTGCATAGAAAAGCATTGGTATCTGTCAAGATAGTCAATTGCAATGGGGCTAGGCATGTGAGTTTCTTGTAAACAGAGAATGTGAGATTGCATTAATTCATGGTCATGGAGAATGGCTTGTTTGTGAGCTTGGAGACTTCGTGTATTAAGCGAAGCAACTATAATATGGGAAGAAATATCAGCTGTGGACAAGGCTTGTTGAATGTTCCATTTAGCTTCGTTTTGGAGACGTGCCATTTATGTACTAATAGTTTGTTTGACATTGAATTTTTTTTTCGTAAGCGGGGATAACAAGTAAAGATTGGATATGGTTTTGACTCATGACAAAGTTGTATATGCTAAGCCATGTGATGATACGCCAAGAGGGCTGAAGGCAAGACGTTCAAGGGTGAGGCCTTGTGCTCTGTGTATTGTGCGTGCACAACAAATCTGTACAGGGAATTGTTTTCTTATTGTAGCTGGTCTCTTGTACGATGTTCTACGCAAGGGTCTAGCTATACGAAGAATAGGAACCCAATCAAGTTCTGTTTTGGCTATTGACAATTGTGGGTGTTTAGATCTTTGTTGTTTTCCAATACATGGGTCATTGAATTTTATCCATATGGAATCGAGGTCATTTTTAGTTGTGTATGCTTTGAAAACGCCATCGAACCATTACCTAGTTCGCTCTTGTATGTCATAGTTCCCGGAAAATTCTAAAATAATGTTCTCGTTTCTTTGCATAATATCGGTTCATCTTCCATGGAATTCTATAATGCTATCTCTAAAGTCCTTACTCTAAGTCAAACTCCACACCAAAGTCCCTTCCTTTATTACCAAAACATAAACAATATTGTTCTTCATCACTCCATGCTCAAGTGTCAATTCTCACCACTATAAAATGATAATTCAAGGTACTAGAAGAACATGTAAATCATATCTAATAAATGTTTTCAAGTCGGCACTCTCCACTATTAATGTAGGGGCCAAAGAGAATTATCTTTCGTGCCCCATACTTAATCATTCTCTTTACCTCCTCAACATGAAATCTTTGCATGGCCTCCACCGCCATTTTTCAGTTGATGGGGACTATATGTGTCTCTCAAAATGGCACAACTTTTGTGCTTAGCCATCTCATTCTCCATTATAAGATTGACTATTTAATGTAAACAAGTTCAATATCTCCTTACTCTTCAATTAAATTGTGATCGTACTCTATAAAAAAAAATTATTGTAAACGGCCTATTGTTGGGGTATTTTATTTCATGCATATTATTCAATATATAAAAATGAAAAATAATTTTTTCCTAGAAAAATGTTCTCCATTTAATAATAAAATTATATATTTGTGTGTATTTTAAATGTAGACAATCCACATAAGGAATTATTTAAATGAATGTGAAATAGGTCCTTAATAATAAATGTTCTCCATTTTTTAAAAGATAATTTTACAATTAATTATTGTGGAAATCAAATTGTAGCTTCCACCTACAAGTTTTATGTGGTAAATACAATTGTAGAAAAATATTGTTGAAAATTCTACATATATAACATTGATAAGAGAAAAAAATTATAAATTGTGGAGTGTTTACAAATATTTAATCTATAGAAAAACCACATTTTGGTAAACATTGTGGAATATTAACAAAAACAAAAATTGTTGAAATGTTTCAATCATCACAAAATGTGGATAATATACAATTTAAAAATGGAGATTAGCTATAATTTTATAAATTATGGACTAACCACAATAAAATGAAATGTGGTAAAACAACAATAATATATCAAAATGTGGATTAGCTACACTTCCAATGCCACAATTTTAATTTTTGGAATACTACATAACCACAAAAATATTGTTGAAAAATTGTGGTAAAAGATCAAGTATGTTGAGTGCTCAACCGCAAAATATTTATATAAGTCACATCTTTTATTTCTTTCACCCGTTGGGGTCATTTCCATTAACATTTCTTCATCTATTATAGTTGCTTTTGTGTGCATGCCGATTAAGGAGATCCAATTGGTTGAAGGGCAATTGTCATTATCTTTTTAAGAGTCCCTCAAACATATTAAGTATATTCTAATCGACGAGATTAGCTTCATTGGTACCAAGATACTTGTTAAGGTTAACTACCACCTCTAAAATTACTTTCCCGCATCAAAACATCCATTTTGGTAATAGATCCATCATTCTCGTTGGTACTGTTTACCAATTTCCACCTATTAAGGACATCTCGTTGTAGGTGGGGCACTTGTACTAGAAATTATGGTTGATCTACATTATTTTAGTTGGTTTTTGGTATTGTAGCTATAAAGTATTTCAAACAATTAAAAATAAATTAAAATATTGGTTGTTAATAGTAACATTTCTACATTTTTAGAAAAGATAATTTCACAATTAATTATTGTGGCAATCAAATTGTAGCTTCCACCTACAAGTTTTTGTGGTAAATATTATTGTAGGAAAAATTGTTGAAATTGCCACAATATAATATTGATGAGAGTTCTGAAACTGTAAATTATGGAATTTTTACAAAGATGGAATATATAGAAAAACTACATTTTTGTGAAGATTGTGGAATACCAACAAAAATATAAATTGTAGAAATGTTACAAATATTAAGAATTGTGGACAATGTACAATTTACAAAATGTAGATTTTCTATTAAATTTTATAAATTGTGGACTATCCATGGTATAATGAAATGTGAAAAACTACAATAATATATCAAAAAGTGGATTAACTACAATTCTAATGCCACAATTTTAATTTTTATAATACCATATAACCACAAAAATATTGTGGAAAAATTGTGGCAAAAGGCCTAGTTTGTTGTAGTGATGGAACAAAACATATGTAATAGATTTCCCACATTCATAACGTTGTTAATAGTCTTCTTCCAATAAGTTTCAAATATAGCTCAAATTTATTTTCACCGAATCCTATCAACATTCAAAATGTAATTCTCCAAATTGAGAATTGGTAAACACTTTTAATACATACAAATGTAAGGATGGATGAGTTGTAAGATATTTTGGTTTCCATTCTACCCCACATTTGTTTTCTCAAAAGAGCTTGTCTACCACTATAACCTTGACATGTTCAAATCTTTGAACCTTCCAGTCACACATTTTATTGCATAAATTGTCAACCAATGTTACTCAATGGATCTTGATGACAAATACTTGCAAAGCACAAAGTTTTGCAATGTATAAATAATAAAGTAATGCTTTTGGCTAATTTGTGGGTTAAAGCTGGACTTGTGAATGGTTCAATAGACACAATCATTGACATAGTCCACAATATTTCCACTCAGCTCTAAAATTTCCATGTTTTGTTGTCATCAAATTTAACAAATACATAGGTCATCCTTAAGATACAACTTCCACTTTCCACGTCCCCATGCCGTCAATATCCAAAGGAAATCGCAACGAAATACCTCTTATAATTTCATGGGCCTTGACAATCCACAAGTCTCATGACCTTATATTGCCAAAGGCCACTATTGATATCGATAACACTGAAAGGCAAAGTTTCACATTTACTGGAATGTCTAGAGTCCGCTTCTTTAAAAACCTTCATATAACACCTCCTTTTTCTTCCGAGTGTTACTCTAAGATGTCTCTTGAGCCTCTTCTCAATAAAGGAAAGATGAGGATACACACCTTTCAACTCTTCAACATTCAAATTTTAATATAAAGTTGTCTCTTCCATCATTCCCCTTCTACCCGTATCTTATATTTAATTTCGCTTTCTCTTTTCCACCCATATCTCAAATTTGTTAGCTTACGCCCATACATTAAAGCAAAGTTTGCATCTTTGGGTTTTCCAATTTTCATACATAACTTCTTATCTTTCTTTGTGTACAATATTTTTTTCTTTGAAATATTTATTGAGCTAATAAGTGATTCTCTAACATATTGATATTCATTGTCTGGTTTTGACAAATTACAAAGCTCATCTTGCTTTTTTCCTAATTCTCCAATTACAAATCCTTCTCTTTCGAATAGTTCACATTGTATGGCTTCACTCCCCTATTACTCCTTACATCATTACTCTCACATTAATCCCATGCCAAAATTTATTGTAGCCATCGCCCCTTTCCTATACCCAACACAATTTTCCCCTCCACCTTCAATTATCTTCTCTATACTCCCCTTCGGATCCCTTACGGTGTACCCATCGCGTAGCCCGCATTTAATTGCTAATTAGTAAGCAACAAACATCAAATTTAAACCAAATGTATAGGCTATCAAACGAGATAAGAATTAATAAACATGTTATGCCGTAAAAGCCTTAATAAGCGCGTCTTAACATAGAGAAGAATTAATCCACGTTTTAAAAGTAGTGTGGGCTTTTATAAAAACATGTCTGATGTGTTGCAACGGATAAGAGAAAACGGTAACCAAGCCTATTAATAATCTCATACTTATCTAAACCGGAAGCTTCAGAAAAAGTGCACACAGCTGGATAATATACGTGGCCGTCGAAGAGCCGTTGATACGAACTCTATAAATCAACCTTCTTCCCCATTCATTCCTCACCAGTTTTGTCTTTATTTTCTTTCGATGTTTTGGAGGTTTGATGTCTGTATGATAATGGCCGTTTGTTGATATTTTTATTTTTGGTGGATTTTTACTGTTGTTTTTGTACGTTTGAGTTGGATGATCTTTGTGGATTTGTGTCGGTGCCTGTGTTGTTTTATAGAGGTTGTTTGTATTGTTTTTGTTGTGTAGAGTTGTGTCGATGGCGATTCCGCAGTCGAATAAGGGAGCAGTTAGGTTCAATTCCATCTGAGATAGCGCGGGCAGCGTGAAGATAGTCAATTCGATTTCGCGGTGAATAGGTATGCCTGATTTTCTGATATGCGCTTTAATTTTGCACAGTAGAATTCATTTTGTAGTATAGGATTGATTTTCTGATATTATTTTGATTTTGATTTTGTGATACGAAGTTTCTGGGTGGGATTGATTTTGTGATACGGTCCATGATTTCTCAGGGTAGAATTCATTTTACAGGGTAGGATAAGGCCTATTTTTTTTTTTTTCACTACCCAGATTCGCTGGGCAGGATTTATTTCGCAGGGTAGGGTTTGGCCCATTTTTTGTCTCTGTGATTTTAAAGTCGTTTATAACTTACGTTTGAAAACATTTAATTTGCGATTCGTGAAATTTTAATGATCTGTAGAGGGTTAATGGCTTACCTAATTTTGTATAGCAGCTGCATCATTTGTTTGGAAGAATTTTTTATTTTCATTTGTCATTTTTCTGAATTCTTTTGCTCTGTTTCAACGATTTTTTACATAGATCTTTAATATTTTTCTGGTGTCAATTGTTGTATGAAAGGGTTTTTACAGTTGGTTCTTCATTATTCTAACAAATTTTAGAGATGGTTTTACAATTAATGCGAGTGCAACACTTGCTATAATTTGTTTAGTTGGGCACTATTTTGAGAGGATTGGCATCTACAGAGGAGGTGGTTGTGGAGGAGAGAGAATTCGGTGAGGAAGGAAAAGTTGTTACAGACAAGGAGTCTCGTCACTCTCATTTTCACGGGAGCCTCAAAAAGAGGAACCTCTCTCGGATGGAGTCGAGCAGAGTTGCAAGAATGGGCCATGCTCAGGTACAAATAAAATTATAAATCTTTACTCTTACTTAAAGTAATAGAATCTGTTTTCTTTTTAGACCCTTTTTCTTCTTTTTCTTGGTGGCCCAAACCATATTTTGGGTCCAACATGGCATGGGTGCGGGTTATAGAATTTGCAGGTTACAACTAGGTATTTGGCCGGCTATCATTCTTATTACTCTTGAAAATTGTTTTTTCGGTTATGTTGTTTTGCAGATGTTGGGCATTGCAGCCGTATTTGCTATTGGCGCTTCAGAGCATCGGCGTGGTGTACTTTCCGAGATGTAATCCATCATCCTGATGACATTCTTGGGGTCTGTCTTTGATCATATATTCTCTCACTCTCACCCCCCTTATCAAATACGTTTTCATTGTATTGTGGGCCAATGATAATGGTGATGGTAATGTTCTTATATAACACCCTAGTTTATAATGTTTTCTAAATCCATATTGGTAAATTGCAGGTGGAACATTTGCTCTGTATTCACTGATTTGCCGCCATGCCAAAGTTAGTCTGATACGGACCCAACAAGAAGAAGACTATCCTCATATTTTGAAGTGCTTATAAACTTTAGAAACAAGTACTGCTGCCAAGAGAACTTTGTTAGTTATAGCCCTTCTGTGATAAGCCCATCAAATTGTTCATGCCCACCTTTTTAACCCGCTTATTTATTCACTGCAATAACACTTTCTTGTTTATATTTTAGTTCTGTCGGCAGTATTTATATTCTCATTTTGCATGTGGTGGTGATTATCTCCGTGGCTTTTTTGGTTCTTTTCTTCTCCGTTCAGAGTTTGGGAACGGATTAAGTCGGTTACATGTTCGCCCCTGCCATTTTAATAGTGACTAAATATGACACTGCTGTCTTTACTGCTTTAGCTGAAGATTCCAAACGGGCCTGGATTTCTCTGGGAGGAATCGTTTTTGTATTACAGGTATGTATTATATGCACTTCCCCTCAATTTGATAACCTTTATGATGTTGATTGTATAAACTGTATATATTTAAATACAGGAACTGAAGCCATGTTTGCTGACCTTAGTTGTTCTGACAATGGTGAAAGACTGTTAGTTCAGCTGCAACATAGAATTATAAAAAAATAGAATTATAAAAAAAAAAAAATTAGCGAATAGATATCAAAACTCAGATTTTAATTATGGTATAATTAATGTCTCTTGGATGACGATTGGGAGTTTGAGCCAATAAAGAAGCTGCGATTAGTTTGGCTAGATCAAGTCGCCATTCCAGAATATTATATGTAGAAGCCCTTTTCTTCAGATTTGAGATGGTTAAAATGGATTTCGTGTCCAGTTACTCGTGTGAAATCTGAGTGGAATAGATACACCTTTGAAAGCGCAACATAATGCGAATTTGAGCATTATCAAGCTTAGACATAACCTGCCAAGAGCGTTTCTATTTCGTCCTCAGATTTTGATTATGGTATATTGTCTCTTGGACGAGGATTGGGAGTTTGAGCCAACAAAGAAGCTGCGATTAGTTTAGCTAGATCAAGTCGTCATTACAGTATTATATGCAGAAACCCTTTTCTTCAGATTTGAGATGGTTAAAATGGATTTCGTGTTGTTCTAGATCTAAGTGGCACCACCAAATTCCCATCTTGTATTCGAAAAAATTTGGACGAAAAATCCCTAACGTTGACTGTGTAAATATATAGTTTATATATCTAATGTAATATTTTAATGATCGCCCAAGCATCTTAAATTTCTCTACTCGGTCGGTTTTCAACTTATACATTTTTTCAAAAGATTTATGAAAACGGGAATTTCATTCTAGTCACAACGACTGGAAATTGCTACGGAGAATGCCCAACATTTGAAAAACAGAGCTTTATAACAGAACTTTCTTCATTCCATTTCTTTGTCAGCAGGTATTTGAGGAGGTTTTCGATTTTCCCCCAAATAAATACTCTGTTATTTGCTTTTCCTGGATGGAGTTGAGCGAGGTTTTTAAAAAGTACCGTGAAGTTAGGATGGGATGACAAATCAATACAAACAGACGGTAGAAAAATTTAGACCATAGATTTGGTTTGGATGATGTCTTTTAAATTTGAAATGTCCTAATTTCTTGTGAAAGATGATATTCCTCTTTTTAATGTTAGTGAAATTTGTCAATTGTGATTGTTGCTTTTGTGTCTGATTTTCTATTTTATTCGAAAGAAAAGTGGTCTACATAATTGGGCTGAACTTATTTTTTAATAAAAAATTTGTTCGATTCAAATTTGGTGTCAATCAGAGAGAGGAATCAATTATGCCTGCGAGAAATTTTATTACTGAAACTTATTATTGAAAGTTTATTTTTGATGTCATGGGTATTTACCATTTATTGGAAACATGATGATTCGCAGGTAACGAAACTTATGAAAAATTTATTGGGCATTTTAATATTGAGATCTACTTAAAAGTTGCTTATCAAATGTATATCCTCTCTCGAATATATTAATTATTAAAACTTTAGAGCATGTAACCCCTACATATCATTTGTTCCTTTTTTTTTAACATATTGATAGGCTTATGATGAGAAGTAGATGTGTTATTTCAAATTTAGCTATTATATATTATATATATATTTTGACTATTTTAATTTTTTAAAATATTGTTATAAAAAAATTTAATAATAAAGAAATATTTTTTATGGGTGAAGTCAATGGGTTGTTTATTTATTTATTTAATTATTTTTAACTTTTAAAAAAAAGAGGAAGCAAGTAGAGAGTTTTGGCGTGAAGCGAGGAAAAGACTTGAGGGAGAGAAAAGAGGAGGAAGAGGGGTGGAGGGAAAGGAAGGAGGGGGAAGGAGGGAAGGGGAAGGAGGGGAAAAAGGAGGGGAAGAGAAGGTTTAGAGGAGGGGGAGAAGAGAAGGAAGAGATTGGAGAGGAAAGGTGTGGGAGGGGGAAGGGAAGGAGGAGGAAAGGGTTTGGAGGGAGGAGGAAGAGGTGCAAGGGGTTTTGAGGAGAGGGGGAAGAGAAGGATGAGATTTGGGGAGAAGGGGGAGGAGAGATTGGAGGATGATGAGAGGGAAGAGAATGGAAGGAAAGGGTTTGGTTTGGAAGGGGAGGAAAGGGTGTCATTTGGAGGGAGAAAGGGGAGGAGGAGATTGGATGGAGGAAAGGGTGTGGAGGGAGGAATGGAAGAGGATGAAAGGGTTTGGAGGGAGTGGGGAAAGAGAAAGAAAGGGTGTGGAGGGATGGGGAGAAGGAAGGAAGAGATTGGATGGAGGAAGGTGTGGCGGGAGGAGGAAGAGGAGGAAAGGGTTTGGAGGGAGGGAGGAGGTGTAAGGGGTTTGAGGGAGTGGGGAAGAGAAGGACGAATTTGGAGGGAGAAAGGGAGAGGGAGAGGGGGGAGGAAGAGAAGGAGGAAGGAAAGGTTTGGAGGGAGGGGAGGAGGAAAGGGTGTGGAGGGATGGGGGAAGAGAAGGACGAGATTTGGAGGGAGAATGGGGAGGAGGAGATCGATGGAGGAAAGGATTTGGAGGGAGGGAGGGAGGGAGGGAGGGAAGAAGAGGAAAGGGGTTTGGAGGGAGGGAGGAGATGGAAGGAAAGGGTTTGAGATGGATGGGAGGGAGGAAGAGGATGGAGGAAAGGCTGAGGGAGGAGGAGGAAAGGAAAAGGAGTAAGGGGTTGGAGAGGATGGGGGAAGAGAACGACAAGATTTGGAGGAGAGAAGGGGAGGAGGATATTGGATGGAGGAAAGGTGTGGAGGCAAGGAAGAGGAGGAAGGGGGGTTTGGAGGGAGTGATGGAAGAGGAACAAGGGGTTTGGAGGAGGAAAGGAGGAGAAGGGGTTGTGAGGGATGGGGGAGGCAAAAGAAGGATTTGGAGGGAGAAAGGGAGGAAGGGAGAGGAAAGGGTGTGGAGGGGGGGGGGAAAGAGAGGAGGAAAGAGGAGAAATGGGAGAGATGGATGGAGGAAAGGTGTGGAGGGAGGGAGGGAAGGGAAGAGGAGTAAGGGGATGGAGGGAGAGAAGAGAAGGATGTTTGGAGGGAGAAAGGGGAGGAGGATTGGAGGAGGGAAGGTGTGGAGGAGGAAAGGGTTTGGAGGGATGAGGGGAAGAGGAACAAGGGGTTTGGAGGGAGGGGGGAGAGGAAGAGGATGGAGGAAAGGGTTTGGAGGGATGGGGGAGGGAAGGGTGTGGAGGAAGGAAAAGGAGTAAGGGGTCATGGAGGGAGGGGGGAAGAGAATGACAAGATTTGGAGGGAGAAAGGGGAGGAGGATATTAGGTGGAGGAAAGGGTGTGGAGGAAGGGAAGAGGAGAAAAGGGTTTGGAGGGAGGATGGAAGAGGAACAAGGGATTTGGAGGGAGGAAAGGAAAAAGAGTAAGGGGTTGGAGGGATGGGGGAAGAGAAGGACAAGATTTGGAGGGAGAGAGGGGAGGAAGGGAAGAGGAGGAAAGGGTGTGAGAGGAGGGAAAGAAAGAGAAGGATGGAAGGGTTTGGAGGGAGAAATAGGAGGAGTGGATGGAGGAAGGAAGGAGGAGGAAAGGGTTTGGAGGGAGGGAAGAGGAGAAAGGGGTTTGGAGGGAGTGGGGAAGAGAAGGATGTGGTTTGGAGGGAGAAAGGGGAGGATATGGATAGAGGGAAGGGTTTTGGAGGGAGAGGAGGAAGAGGAATGAAAGGGTTTGGAGGGAGGGGAGGGAGAGAAGAGGATGGAGGAAAGGGTTTGTAGAGGGAGGGGGGAGGGAAGAGGTGTGGAGGAAGGAAAGGAAAAGGGGAGAGAGAGGGATGGGGAGAAGAGATTGACAAGATTTGGAGGGAGAGAGGAGGAGGAGGATTGGATGGATGGAGGAAAGGTGTGGAGGAAGGAACAGGAGGAAAGGGTGTGAGGGTGGGAAGAGGAGCAAGGGGTTTTGAGGGAGGGGGAAGAGAAGGATAAGATTGGAGGGAGAATGGGGAGGAGGAGAGAGGAGGAAGGGGGTGGAGGGAGGGAAAAGGGGGGAGGAGAGGGGAGATTTGGATGGAGAAAGGGGAGGAGGAGATGGGATGGAGGTTTGGAGGAGGAGATGAGGATGGGATGGGGGAGAGGAGCAAGGGAAGAGAAGGATGGAGGAAAGGGAGGGGGAGGAAGAAAGGGTTGGAGGGATGGGGGAAGAGAAGGATGAGATTTGAGGGAAAGGGGAGGAGGAGGATGAGTAGAAAGGGTGTGGAGGGAGGAAGGAAGAAGAGGAAAGAGTTTGGAGGGAGGGAGGAAGAGGAGCAAGGGGTTTGAGAGGGAGTGGGGAAGAGAAGGATGGATGGAGGGGAATGGGTGGAGGAGGAAGAGGGGAGGGAGGGGGATGGAGGAGGAAGGAGGATTTGAAGGGATTTGGAGGGAGAGGGGGAAGAGAGGGGACAAGATTTGGAGGAGAGAAAGGAGGAGGAGATGGATGGAGGAAAAGGTGTGGAGGAAGGAAGAGGAAAGGGTTTGAGGGAGGGAGGAGGGAAGAGGAAAAGGGGTTAAGAGGGAGTGGAAAAGAGAGAGGAGGGAAGGGGTTTGGAGGGAGAAATGGGAGGAGAAAGGTGGATGGAGGAAAAGGGTGGAGGGATGAAAGGGTTGTGGAGGGAGGAGGGAAGAGGATGGATGGAAAGGGAAAGGAGGAGGGATGAGGAAAGGGTGTGGAGGAGGGAGGGGGGAAGAGAATGACAAGATTTGGAGGGACAAAGGGGAGGAGGAGGAGGATATGGATGGAGGAAAGGGTGGAGGGAGGGAGGAAGGAAGAGGAAGGAAAGGATTTGGAGGGAGGAAAAGGGAGCAAGGGATTTTGAGGAGAGAGGAGGGGATGAAGAGAAGAGAAGGAGGAGAGGGAGGGAGGGAGGAAAGGGAGGAGAAGATGGAGGAGGGAGAAGAGGAGAAAGGGAGGAGGAGGGGAGGAGAGGAGAGGAAGAGGAAAGATAAGATTTAGAGGGAGGGGAGAAAAGAGAGAAAGAGAGAGGAGGAACAAGGAGGATGGAAGGGAGAGGAGTGGAGGGAAGGGAGGAAAGGGTGTGGAGGAGGAGGAAGGGGAAGAGGGGAGGAAGGGGTTTGAGGGAGAGGAGGGGAAGAGAGGAGAAGGGGACAAGGGAGGAGATGAAGGGAAAGGTGGGGGAGTGGGGAGGAAGAAAAGAAGAGGAGATTTGAGAGGGAGGGAAGAGGAAAGGGGGAGGAGGGGAGGGAAGGAGAAGGATGGAGGAGGGAGGGAAGAGGAGGAGAGGGGAGGAGGAGGGGAGAGGGAAAGGGGAAGAGAAGGATGAGATTTGGAAGGGAGAAAAGGGAGGAGATTGGATGGAGGAAAGGAGGGTTGAGGGAGGAAAGAGAGAGAAGGGGTTTGGAGGAGGGAGGGAAGAGAGGAAGAGGTTTGGAGAAACGGGGAAAGAGAAGGATGAGATTTGAAGGAGAAAGGGAGGAGGAGATTGTGAGGAAAGCGTGTGGTGGAAGGAAGAGGAGGAAGGGTTTGGAGGGATGGGGGAAGAGAAGGACAAGATTTGGATGGAGAAAGGGGAAGAGGAGGAGATGGATGGAGGAAAGGGTATGGAGGGAGGAAGGGAAGATGAGGAAAGGGTTTGGAGGGAGGGAGGGAGGAGGGTCGGAGGAAGGGACGAAGAGCAAGGGGTTTGGAGGGAGTGGGGAAGATAAGGATGCGATTTGGTGGGAGAAAAGGGAGGAGGAAGGGGAAAAAGAGCAAGGGGTATGGAGGGACGAGAGGGAGGGAAGAGGAGCAAGGGGTTGGGAGGGAGTGGGGAAGAGAAGGAAAAGATTTGGAGGGAGAAAGGGGAGGAGGAGATTGGAGGGAAGAAGAGGAGGGGTTTGAAAAGGAGGAAGGGGTGTGGAGGGAGAAAGGGAAAAACAAAAAGGGGTGTGGAGGGAGGAAGGGGAAGGATGAGGAGAAGGATGAGAGAGAGGAAGGGGTGTGGAGGAAGGAGGAGGATGATGAAAGGAAAGTGTTTGAAGGGAGAGGAGGAAAGGGTGAAGGGGAAGAAGGGAAGAGGAGGAAAGGATTGGGAGAGGAGGGGAAGAGGAGGAAAGGGTTCAAAGGGAGGGAAGGAGAAGGACGATATTTGGAGGGAGAAACAAAAAAGGAGGAGATGGAGGAAGGGTGTGGAGGGAGGAAGGGAAGAGGAGCAATCTGGTTTGTGAGGGAGAAGGGAAGAGATGGATAAGATTTAGAGGGAGAAAGGGGAGGAGGATATTGGAGGAGATTTGTGGGAGGAAGGGAAGAGGAGTAAGGGGTTTGGAGGGACGGGGGAAGAGAAGGACGGAGATTTGAAGGGAGAAAGGGGATGAGATTGGATGGAGGAAAGGGCATGGAGGGAGGGGAAGAGGAGGAAAGGGTGTGAGGAGGAAGGGAAGAGGATGAAGGGTTTGGAGGGATAGGGGGAAGAGAAGGACATGATTTGGAGGGAGAAAGGGGAGGAGGAGATTGGATGGAGGAAAGGGTGTGGAGAAAGGAAGGGAAGAGGAGGAAAGAGTTTAGAGGGAGGGAGGGAAGAGGAGCAAGGGGTTTGTTAGGGAGTGAGGAAGAGAAGGATGAAATTTGGAGGGAGAAAGGGGAGGAGGAGATGGATGGAGGAAAGGGTGTGGTGGGAGGAAAGGAAAATGAGTAATGGGTTGTGAGGGATGGGGGAAGAGAAGGACAATATTTTGAGGGAGAAAGGGGAGGAGGAGATTGGATGGAGGAAATGGTGTGGAGGGAGGAAGGGAAAAGGAGGAAATAGTTTGAGGGAGGGAGGGAATAGGAGAAAGGGGTTTGGAGGGAGTGGGGAAGAGAAAGACAATATTTTGAAGGAGAAAGGGGAGGAAGAGGAGATATGGAGGAAAGGGTGTTGAGGGAGGGAGGGAATATGAGCAAGGGGCTCAGAGGGAGTGGGGAAGAGAAGGACAAGATTTGGAGGGAGAAAGGGGGAGGAGGAGATTAGATGGTGGAAAGGAGGAAGGGGTGTGGAGGAGGATGAGAGTGAAAAGAGAAGAGGCAATGAGGAATTTGGAGGGAGAAGAGAGAGGGAAGGGTGTGGGGGAGGGAGGGTTTGGAGGGAGAAGAGTTTGGGAGGGGGTGGGGAGAAGAAGGGAGGGTATGGAGAGGGGAGAAGAGGTAGGGAGGAGTTTGGAGGAAAGGAGGGTTTGCATCGAGAGGAGGGAAAGAGGTTTTGAGAGAGGAAAGGGTTTAGAGACAAGGGAGGGATGTGGAGGAAAAGAGGAGAGGTGTGTGGAGGGGAGGGAAGGGATCCTGGATGGGGAGGAGTGGGTGTGGGGAAAGGAAATGGAGGGAGAAGAGGGAGAGGTGTGTGGAGGAGGGAGGGGGTGTGATGGGAGGTAAGGGTGTGAGGAGGGAGGGGTGGAGGGAGGAGGGAGGGGATGGGTTTGGAGGGAGAAGAGGGGAGGAATGTGTGGAGGAGAGAGAGAGGTGGATGAGGGGGGTAAGGGTGTGGAGGGGAGGGGTTTGGAGGGAGAAGAGGGGAGGGGATGGTTTTGAGGGAGAAGAGGGAAGGTTTGGAGGAGAACATGAAGGAATGGGGTGGAGGGAGGAGGGGATGGGATGGAGAGGAGGGAAGATTTGGAGGGAGGAATGGAGGGAGAAGTGGTCTAGAGGGGAAGATGAGAGGTTTTTGGTGGGAGGAAGGGTTTTGGAGGAAGAAAAGAAAGAGTATGGAAGGAGGGAGGGGTTTGGATTGAGAAGAGGGAGGAAAGGGTGAGGAGGAGAGGAGGTAATTGGGGGAGAAGGGGAGGAATAGGTTCGAAGGGAGGAGGGAGGGTTTTGGAGAGAGAAGAGAGAGGAATGTGTGTGGAGGGAAGGATATGTGTGGATGGAGGAGTTCGAGATGAAGGGAGGTGTGTGGAGGGATAAGGGTTTGACACAGGAAGGTGTGTTGGAGGGAGAAGAGACCAAGGGATGTGTGCAGAGGGAGGAAGGGTTTTGAGGGAGAAAGGGTTTGGAAAGAGGGAGGGGGTGTGGAGGTAGAAAGGGTTTGGATGGAGGGAGGGGTTTAGATGAAGACGAGGTTCGAGATGGAGGGAGGGTGTGAACGGAGGAAGTTTTTAGTGGATGAAGAGTGAGAGTGGTGTGGAGTGAGGGAGGGGTTTAGAGAGAAGAGGTAGGGGTATGGAGGGAGGGAGGGAGGGTTTGGACAGAGGAGGGGTGGGTCCTGGGAGGGAGGAGGGGTTTGTAGAGATAAGAGGGAGGAATGGGTGTGGAGGTAGGAGAGTGGTGGAGGAAGGGATAAGAGGATAAGGAGTTTGACAGAGGGAGGAAAGTGTTTGAAGTGAGAAGAGGAAGGTGTGTGGAGGAGAGGGGTTTGGATGGAGAAGAGGGAGGGAGGGTATGGAGGGAGAAACTAGTGTGGAAGGGAATGGGTTTAGACAGAGAGAGAGGGTGTGGAGTGAGGGGATGTGTTTAGAAAGACATGATTGAGGAAGTGATGTGGAGGAAGGGGAGCGGTGTGGAGGAAAAAAAAATGAGGAATGAGCATGGAGGGAGGGAGAAGATGGATGTAGGGGTTTGAAGGGAGGAATGGGTGTGGAGGAATGGAGGGAGAAGTGGTTTGGATGGAGGAAGAGAGGTATTTGGTGGTAGAAGGGTTTGGAGGAAGAAAAGGGTAGAGTATGGAGGGAGGGAGGGGTTGGATGAAGAAGAGGGAGGGAAGGGTGTGGAGAGAGGAGAGGTAATTAGGGGGAGAAGGGGAGGAATAGGTTCAGAGGGAGGAGGGAGAGTTCATGGAGGGAGGGGAGAGTTTTGGAGGGATAAGAGAAAGGAATGTGTGTAGAGGGAAGGATATGTGTGGAGGGAGGAGTTTGGATGGAGAGGAGGTGTGGAGGAGAAGGAGTTTTGACGCAAGAAGGGGTTTTGGAGGGAGAAGAGGTTTGGACCAAGGGAGGTGTGCGAGGAAGGAGTTTGGAGGGAGAAAGGATTTGGGTAAAGGGAGGGGTGGGGGTAGAAGTGGGGGATGGAGAGGAGGGGTTTAGATGGAGATGAGGAGATGGAGGGAGGGGTGTGAACAGAGGAAGTGTTTTAGTGGATGAAGAGGGAGAAGGGTGTGGAGTTAGGGAGGGTTTTAAAGAGAGAAGAGGGAGGGGTTTGGATGGAGGAGGGTGGGCCTGGAGGGAGGAGGGATTTGGGGAGAGAAGAGGGAGGAATGGGTGTAGAGGTAGGGAGGTGTAGAGGGAGGAGGGGATAAGGGATAAGGGGTTTGGACAGAGGGAGGAAAGTGTTTGAAGTGAGAAGAGGAAGGTGTGGGAGGGAGAGGGTTTTTGGATGGAGAAGAGGGAGGGAGGGTATGGAGGGGGAGGAACTAGTGTGGAAGTGGAATGGATTTAGACATAGAGGGGTGTGGAGTGAGGGGATGTGTTTGGAAAGACACGATTGAGGAAGTGATGTAGATGGAGGGGAGTTGTGTGGAGGGAAAAAATGAGGAATGGGCATGGAGGGAGGGAGAAGAGGGATTTAGGGGTTCGAAGGAGGAATGGGTGTGGAGGGAGAAGGTGCTTGGATGGAGGGATGGTCCAGGATGGAGAAAAGGGTTTGAAGGGAGAAGAGGGAGGAAGGGGTGTTGAAGGAGGGAGGTGTTTGGAGGGAGAAGAAAAAGGGAAGGGTGTGGATGGAGGAAGAAGTGTGGAAGTAAAAGGATTTGGATAGAGGAAGGAGAGGAGGGGTGTGGAGGGAGGGAGGGGTTAGAGGGATGGGAGGGTTTTGGATGGAGAAGAGGTGGGAAGTGGTGTGGAGGGAGAGAGGGATTTGTAGGGAGAAGAGGGAGGGGGGGGGAGGGAGGGGGTGAGGGGAGAAGAGGGAGGTAGGGTGTGGAGGGAGGAAGGGGAAGGGAGAAGGGTTTTGATAGAGATATGGGTATGCAAGGTGGAAGGATTGGAAGGAGAAGGTGAAGGATGGGGTATAGAATGAGAGGAGGGGTTTCGAGGGAGAAGAGGGAGGGGTGTGGAGGAAGACGTAGTATAGATGGAGAAGGGACTTCAAATAGGGACAAATGTGGACGGGGTGGGGTGCAGAGGGAGGGGAGGGTGAAGAGGGATGTGAGGGTGTGGATGGAGAAGACAGAGGAAGGGTTATGGAGGGAGGGAAGGGTGTCCAGGGAAAATAGAGAAGGGTGTGGAGGGAGGGTAGGGGTTTGGAGGGAGATGAGGGGTTTGAAGGTATAAGAGGGAGGAACATGTGTGCAGAGGGAGGGGTTTTCAAGAAGAGGAGGGAGAGATGGGTGTTAAGTAAGGAAGGGGTGTAGGAGGAAATAGTGTGGAGGAAGTGTTGTGGAGGAAAGGGAAAGTTTTGGAGTGAGAAGAGGGAAGGGTGTTAAGGAGAATGGGGTGTGGAGGGATGAATGTGAGGTAAATGAGGGAGAAAAGGGAGAGGTTTAGAACGAGAAGTGGGAGAGGTGTGGATGGAGGAAGGGGTTTTGATGGAGGGATGGGGGGAGTGGGTTTGATGGAGAAGAGGGAGGGTGTCAAGGATTAAGGGTGTGGAGGGAGGAAGGTTGTCAAGAGGGAGGGAAGGTGTTTGGAGGGAGAAGGGGGAGAAGTGTCAAGGGAGGAAGGGTTGTGGAGGTAGGAAGATGTTTTGATGGAGAATATGGAGGGGCGTTAAGGAGGAAGGGGTGTGGACTGGATGAAGGGATGTGGATGGATGGGTTTTGAGGGAGATGAGGGATGGGTGTGGAGGTAGAAGAGGGAGAGGGATAGAGGGAGGAATGGATTTGGACAAAGGGAGGGAGGGTATGGGTGTTGAGGAATTAAGGGTCCTGGAGGGTGGTGAGGGGTTTTTGGGAGAAGGGTGAGCGTGTTAAGTGAAGAATGGGTGTGGCTGGAGGAAGAGGTTTGGAGGGAGGAGAGAGAGCGGTAAAGGGAGGTAGGGGCGTGGAGCGAGGAAGTTTTTGGAGGGATAAGAGGGAAGGGTGTGAAGGAAGGAAGGGGTTTGGATGGAGGGAGGAATTTGGAAGGGGAAGGGGTACTGGTGGTGAAGAGTGAGGGGTATCAAGGGAGGATGGAGTGTGGAGGGGAGGCGAGGGAAGGGGTTTTGAGGGAGAAGAGGTAGGGGTGTTGTCATCACTATAATTTTCCTCCATGATTTTTATTTCAAATAATAGGGTGTTGTTCACTAGAGTTAGTAGTAGTGTCAACTAGAAGATAATGGTGACGTTAATTAAGTATAGTATAATAATAGTCAAAGTACAAAATGGATGTTGTGAAGGTGATAGTCAATGGTAAAAAGTAAATATTTGTCTTAAGTGGTTTTGGTAATGTTAAAATGTCAAAATTATGATAAGTGGACAAGTAGGGTCTACATGATTGAGAATTAGAAATATTATATTTGTAATAATGACAAGTAGTGGATGTCATGAATATTTTGAATAGTTAATTTGTATAAAGTCTAAAAAGGTGGAACCCATGTTAAATGATAAGGTTTATCAGGATAAGTCTACATGTAAAGATGAGAGTTAGGGCATGGAATATGATTATCCAGAAGAGATTTCCTATCTTATCTTAGAGATAGGGTGGATAAGACCAAAAGTTCTATAAATAGAGAGACCACCCCTCATTTAGCATAGAAGAAAGTGGTGAGAAATATTATATGAGGTGTGTTAAGGAAGCCATCAAGAGGAGTAATTTTAAATATTCTCCTGGAATTACTATTGGAAGGCAAGTGGATATGGTCACACTTAAAGTAGTTCATGGGTGAGATTATAACAATATCATGTTAATAATATAATTTATAGTTGTATTTCAGATTTGTCATCATTCCTTTATATCATAGTCTTTGGTATTTTTGTGTTGTCTATTATTGTTTTTCCAGATTACTACCATAAAACAAAAAACTATGCATTACTAAAATAATCTTAGTATGAGGAGTTCCCAGATGGAAAAGTATCAAAGTACTGGATTGATGTTGACAATGTCGAGGGAGTAAGGGGTTTGGAGGGAGGAATGTGTGTGGATGGAGGGAAGGGGTTTTGATGGACAATAGGGAGTGGTGTCCAGGGAGAAAGGGGTGGAGGGAGAAGAGGGAGGGGTGTCAAGGAGGAGGGGGGTGTGTAGGAAGGATGTGGTGTGGAAGGAGGGGATAGGTTTGGAAGGATGTTAGGGAGGGATGTGGAGGGAGGGGTATTAAGGGAGGACATGGTGTAGATCAAGGAAGGGTGTGGAGGGAAGGGAAGGTTTTGGAGGGAAATGAGGGAGGGGTGTGGAGGGAGAAGAGGGAGAGGTGTGGAGGGAGGAAGGGATTTGGATGAAGGGAGGGGAGGGAGGTATTCAAACCGAGAATATGGAGCATTGTCAAAGGAGTAAGGGGTATAGAGTGAGGAAGAGGTGTGGAGGGAGGGGAGGTGTTTGGATGGAGAAGAGTGATTGGAATAAAGGGAGAATAGGGTGTGGATGAAGGAAGAGGTTTGGTGGGAGAAGATGGAGGGGTGTCAAGGAGGATGGGGTATGGAGGCCGGAAGGGGTTTTTAGGGAGAAGGAGAGGTGTGGATGGAGGAGTAAAAATATGGAGGGAAGGTGAGGGGTTTGAAGGAAGAAGAGGGAGGTGATTTGAGGGAGTAAGGGGTGTGGAGGAAGCAAATGATGTGGAGGGAAAAGAGGGCGGTGTGGATGAAGGAAGGGGTTTGGATAGAGGGAGTGGATGGTAGGGGTTTCGAGAGAAAAAAGGTAAGGGTGTAAAGGAGTAGGGGTGTGGAGAGAGGAAGGGGTGTGGATGAAGGGGAGGGGTTTAGAGAGAGAAGGAGTGGGGTGTCAATAGAGGAAAGGGATGTCAAGGGAGCAAGAGGTGTGGAGGGAAATAAGGTAGGGGTGGCAAGGGAGGAAGGGGTGTGGAGGAGGGAAGGGGTTTGGATGGAGGTAGGGGTTTTGAGGAAGAAGATGGAGGTTTTCTAATGGAGAACGGGGTTCGAAAGAAGGAAGGGGTGTGTAGAGAGGAGAGGGAAGGGTGTGGAGTGAGGAAGGGGTTTGAATGGAGGTGGGAGTTAATACGAATGGAAGGGATTTAGAGGGAGAAAGAGGGGTCTTGAGAGAGAAGAGGCATGGATGTGGATAGAGGAGGGGGTTTGGATGGAGGGAGGGTTTTTACAATTGGGATGGGTGTGAAGGAGGGAAGAAGTGGTGTGGAGCAAGGGGAGTGGTTTGAAGGTTCAAGAGGGAGGAAGGGGTGTCGATCGAGGAAGGGGTTTCAAAGGAGAGGAGGCAAGAAGTTGTGTGGAGGGAGGGAGGTGTTTGGAGAAGAGGGAGGGGTGTTGAGGGAGGAAAGTGTGTGGGGAGAGGGGAGGGGTTCGGAAGGAGAAGATGGAGGGAGAGGTGTCAAGGATGAAGGGGTATGGACGGAGGGATGGATTCAAATGAAGAAGAGGGAGGAGTAATGTAGCCATCTAAAATAGATAATATGTCTATCCGAGATAACTTGAATGCTTAACTAGAAAAATAATACCTGATTTGATTAACTTAGATAACTTTTCTCTCATTAAGGGTTCAATTTTTTGATTTACAGGCCTTTATTTTTGCCGAAAAGACTTGGAATTTGGTTGTAATTCAATGGTATGTTGTGCCAAACTTGGATCAAACCCTCTTAGATCTTGGTATTTCCAAGAAAAAATGTCCTTAAATTCCTTGCAAATATTAATAAAGGAATGTTTCTCAGCTAAGGAACATACCTTTCCATGAAATAAATTCTTTCCATCATCGACTGAGATCTCTTCATAATTGTCTGCATGTGTTGACATCTTTGCTTTGTCTTTCCTTAGCTGATCATCAGTGCTAAAGATGTCTTCCAATGTGACCAAACCTTGAGGTAATTTATTTGTCTTCAATTCGACAATCTAGTCACCATATAAGTGTTGCATTTTTCTTAATTAACTACAGAAAATTCAGCTTCTTGCTAAAGAAATCTATAAATTTGTTCATCGTCTTCAAAAACCTGTCAATTCAAATCATTATTAGGTATGGAAGGCCTGATAATCAGATTTATGTGGGGCTCAATCTCGTTGTTTTTACTCTTTTCCAACACTTCAAAACTAGCACCAATCTGCGGCAAGTCTATCTCGCATGCTTGCTTTCTATTCTTGGAATGGATTGGATATTAATAACATTGAAATATTCTATTAAATCTAAAACTCTATATTTATAATACTTCATTAATGGATTTTTTATTTTCAAATCACAACACCCTATAGTTTACACAAGTGTGTGTGCTTGAGCTCACAAAGTGTGATTGGATAACATGGGTACTATCTCCAAGTTGTGGGACTTGCTTCTTGAGATAGACCTCCAAAGAAAGATGGTTCTTGCTCCTAAACTACTGCCAAAATCTACTCTAATGCAGGAAAAACTATCAATCATAATCTAACTTTCTAAGGGAACAAGGAGAGAGAGTGCATGAAAACAAAGCCTACACTAAAGCGGTGATACACCAGAAAAGGAGAGTGTGAGAGTAGTCTCCCAATGTGTGAAAGGTAGAAGCAAAATGCGAACTAGAAGGGGTGATAACAGTTCTCCACAATCTAGCAACTGTATTCACAAAAATATTTCATGCACGCACAATGATAATGGATCCTGCAACAACATAAGATAGACACAATATACATGCAATGAGATTGAAATGGCAAGAAGAATGCAAACAAACACAACAGAGGAAGATACATCCACAAACTTGCATCTATTACTTCATAAGTTTACACAATTTAATATATTACAAGATAAGGGCATTGATCACCATGCAAGGAGTCCAATGCAAGGGTCCGTAACACATTGGCTTCACAAAGTAATGTTGATAGAGTTTTTCTACTTAAAAACTCTCTCCTTTGCAATGAGCCCAACACTCTAATTTATAGATTTATAAGAGGAGAGAGAGAGAGGGAAAAATAAAAATCCCAAAATATGTCCTTCAACCACTTGCAAGATGTATTAAATGAAGTGAAATGATGTTTTTTTACTTGAAAAATGCTCCCCATACTGTCCCATGACTTGCAGTAGTGAGAAATGTCAGCCCATGCTCCATTGAATGCATCTCAACTACTAAATAAAACACTGTTCTAAACTGGGCACGTTTTCTATAAAATCACCATCAATTTCTCATCAAATTCTAAATTTCATGATTTTTGTGCATCGGGATTGAAAACATGATTCCAACGGTACCAATTTTGTGTGTTTTCCTTGAGAAATGCAAAAGTTATGCCTTTCGAGTGCGGGTAGCTATTTTGGGTATGCCAGGTATTTTTCTATCATTCGATGGAACTGAGTTTTTAATTGACTGGAGCTGAATATGTTTCTTTTTTTTTTTATATATACCCTCATCAAAATTAAGAAATCTAAATTTTATGAGGTAGAGGACGTCATGCCTATTTTGAAAAGTCAAATTTTGTGAAAATCGAGCTCGGGGTCAAAAATTATGGCCATTTGAAGTTCGGGAGTCAAACGTTGACTTTTTCTTTGTATTGCGGGCATTTCGGAAAAATCAGGTTATAGTGTCCCAGATGTCCCTTATGTGACTTGGGATAGAAATATCCACTTCATCTGCACCACTCTCGACCCACCTGGCCCCTTATGCGGCATTTTCACCTTTTCACGTCCCGCGCGTACCGATGTCCCAGCCGCCCAGACACATTTCTCTGGGCCACCCATAATGCACTGACTTGCGGAAAAATCAGCTTTCACGTCCCATGTGTACCTGTCCCAAATGTCTCATGGAGCGCGCGGGATGAAAACTTCTACTTTTTCTTATTTCCTTTACATGTGATGATTTCGGCGATGCGCGTCCTGGCGTCCCGATGTCCCGTGGACCGCGCAGACCAAATATACCCGACTTTGCCAATTTCTTTGCAAATAGGCCATTTTCATCCATATGGGTCCCAACTGTCCTGTGCATACTTGTGTGGCCTAGGCTCCAAAACTTTATTTTACCACACAACACTAGCACATGCTTAATTTTTTGCATCTTTTGCAATTTTTTCAACTTCTTGGATTTTCTTGGCCAAGGGAGTTAGAGAAAAAGGAGAGGAACCTTAAAACCCTAATTTTTTTCCTCGAACCATTTCAAGCTACTTTTCCCTGAATAAATTGCATAAGTTACCAAAATTTACCTTGAGGGGTGGATTTTGGATAACAAGATTCTTACAAACATTGAAGTTTCTTACTTGATTAATAACTAACTCATAATCACCGAAAATCTATAACATGCTAATACCTCATTTTTGGCCTAAAGTAAGCCATGAATTAACGCTTCATATTACGCTACATTACAAGTACACAAAAATTGGAGACTCAAAGATGAGAAATACCTTTCATTTGTGGGGGAAGTGAGCATCAAACCTGCTCCTTATCCTTTCTTGTTCTTAGCTCCATCAAAATGAAGCTTCCACATCCCTTCTGCTACATTTTCTATTTTGGGTAGTAAGGGAATTGGTGTGTCTTTTCGTGCGGGCAATACACCCAAACATATGTTCCTCAACTTCTTTGAAAGGATCATGAGTATGTTCTTCATGTGTCTTGTCATCCATGAACAGATTAGAAACACCATCTAGTGTTAAAACATTGAACAGTCAAACTAGTCTATGATCGCATAATTAGCTAATGCATTAGAAGCATGAGGCTCAAAATGAAATCTGGAAAACAATTTAGAATTGATAGTAAATTTGGTCCCATAACATGTAGTAAAGAACAAAAAGGACCAATCTAAAGAGAGATAACCTCCTATCTTTGTTGTGAAAGCTCTCGACAAGCATAAGGAAAAATAAGGAGGTAAATCTACAATAGTAACATATATGCAAAATAGAAACATTTGGGCAACCATGTAATGTTACCTCTAGATCTCTGATGACACCAACAATGTTAGTAGTTGTTCCATCAAGATGTAACACACTTTTATCTTGTAGGTTCATACTCTAGACCTAAATTTTATGTAATTGCTTTTACATAACTGTGTTACTTGCGCCGCTATCAACCATGTTGTTATGAACAAGATGCTCTCAATAATTAGAGACAAATAAAATGGTGATGGTTTCTGTTGACAATTTTTACACTTGTGTAAAAATGGGCAACTCGAAAACTTGTTGTTATGATGAAAGCTATGGCGTAGTACAAGCCTTAGGCTATTTTTAGGAAGAAGGTGAACTTTTTTGCTATATATTGTGTGCCTTTGTAAAGCATGGGGGTAACTTTCGAAGGAAGAACTTCTGGAGGACTTTTTAGATATAGGAGTACTGAAACAATTTTTGCCAATTTTTCCTTCTGAGTGTGAAGTATTTTGCCTTCCCAATTATTTGCAATCTTGTGTATGTTTCTATTAGTCTTGTGAATGTAAATTCCATGATTAATCATCTTACCTTGTTGCAAAATTCAATAGTTTCTGCATGATATTAATGTGCATGTTCAACTTAGCAGTATTGTTGTGATAATCTCCCTCAATACCATCCAAGTTTTTTTCCCTTGATATTCTTGTAGAAGCATTGTTGGTTCGTGCATCAAAATCCTTTCACATATCAATTGTGCATATACTCAGTCAAAGCCCTCATACAAATTTGGTGTATCACCTTAGTTTTAATTATTTTACAGTCATCTTTTTCTCTCAAACTCCCAAGAATCAGTTTAGGATACACCAATAAGGAATCGACCTTAATACCAGAGACTCACCTCAAAATAGGTATACCCACATACCTGAGGTGTTTCTATTGTATCTATGAAAGAGAGATCAAATTATGCAAAGCTTAGAAAACCTACAGCCATCTCTCTACAGGGTGCACTTTCGAGAGATAATAGTTTTTGGCATGCCGTTGGGACACTCACACAACTAAAAGTTTCACTTTCAGAGGTGTTTCATCATTCAAGCAGATCAGACACCATGCATAGAAGTTTTAGAAAGAACTACTATTGATGCATTCTGAAGATTCAAAATCCAAAGTAGAACTCATCTGGTGACTCCATAAATCTGATTGCAGATCAATACAAAACTTTTCAACAAGTATTAAATTTTTTAGCCAAACAATCATTTCACAAAATTTTTAGGTATTTTTCAAGAAAATTCAGATATCTGTTATTTTACAAATTATCGGTTGTTTTGTGAATAAAGAACCATTATTTTCATAAGTTCAATATTTTATGAGGTCCTACAACCATGAATCCTCACTTTCAGCAATATTATCAGCCAAACCAGCAATCATTTTATCCACCTTCTCCTTCAGATCAATTTTATAACCCTTATCAAAATGAATACCCTTATAAGCCAAACCCTATCTATCAAAATGATTATCAATATGAGTTTGTTGTTCAAGGTCAAAGTTATGTAGAGGGTTATGTTGAGTATGAAAGGTGAAGAAATCTTAGAATTGAGTTTAATAGTTTGAAGCAACAATATTTAGCTATCAAGGAACAAATTGAGAAATCGACAACAATGAAGAATGATAGGTGTCAGGATAGGGAACCCTATCAATGGGATGTTCCTGCTTACCCTCCCTATGAAAATTCAATGCCTATAAATTCTCCTTGTCAGCCAATGTAGCTTATTCCTCCATTTCCTAACTATCAAGCTGTTGTAATTCCTACTTTTTCTACTCAAAATCACATACTGAAGTCAAAATTAAGTGTCCAAGTTGGCATTTAGAAGTTGTTCTAAATGTAAATCTTATTCCCCAACCTCTTGTCCAAAATTTTCCAGTTGAATCTAAAACTAAGCCCACTCCTTCTTTACCCATACTTCAGTTTCAGGAAATAGAGAAACAAAAGATCAAGCAGGAGGGGAAACTATCAGAAGACAATGATAGGATGGAATTTTTGCAGAACTTGCATGGATGGACGTCAAAGTTTTAGTTTGATTTTATTCCAAAATTGGAAAAAGGAACCACACAAAAGGTACAATCTATTTTTCCAGCAGATCAAGAGAAGTTGGAAGATGATCAACAATCTGCATATTTTGAGTGTAGTGTGCATGAAGGCACCATACTCACACAACTTACAGCCATATCAGAAGAGGATAAATCAATTTCGAATAAAAAGGAGGTTGAAATTAAAGAAAATTGTGTTTCAAATTTATAGCTTGAGGTTGATGATTTCTTGTCAGATTTGGAAAACTGCATAGGTGAAGAACAACCTATAGAACTAACTAATTTTGTAGTTTCAACATTCAAAGAACCTCTGGTGGATAAGGTCCCTCTTGTACTTGAAAAGGAGGAAGAGATGCTTTTAAATACAGATCTTTATTATTCCCTCCTGGAAGAACCATTTTGGGAGAATAATGTCTCAGAACAACATGCTGCTGAAATCAGATCTTGTGTAGTAAAATACAAAATTTTGATCTTGCAGATTGTTTGTCAAACCAGAATGATCAAGATGAAAGATCAGTTGTGGAACAATAGTTTGAAGGAGCTGAAGTATGTTCAGATCAGTTTCAGAATGATCATGATCAAACAGTTGAGTGCGAAAGACCCTTGTTGTACAACATGCATGGAAATAGTTGTGTTATTAGGTACTTGCAGTGTTTCACAAGCACTATTAAATGATACTACAAGTATTCAGGAGCAACAATTTTTGATTGAGGAGGAAACGAAATGTTCTGAGAACATTGTAAGAAGGGATAAAATGGAAGAATTTGAAAGTTCTGCTGAAATGTCAGTATCGGTAGTAGTGGATCAGCAGACTGAAAAGGATGAACAACAATTTGAAGACTCTGAAAATCTTTTCAAACAGTTTAAAGAAGGGGAACAACCAACTCATCATCTTCATGATGTTATGATTGATGATATACAACAACTTGAAGAGGTTGAAATTTTTTTAGATCGGTTTCAGATTGTCGAAAAGAATATACAACAGTTTATAGAGGTAGATCAACTATCAAAACATCATTCAAAACAGCTTCAGAAAGAACCCGTGATCGAAAATAAGGTTCATTTTTAGTACAAGAAAAGAAGATTAGCTTTTCAGCTATTTGGAGGCCATGTCCTATAAAGTATCTCGCCGGTTCACAACATGCTACGGAAATACCAGAATTCATGCTAGTATCAGAGCCTAAGAATGAGTGTCAGACACTCAACAATCAGTTCCAAAGCCCTTCAGAACAATTTGCAGATCAATTAGAAAGATTCTTCGTGTTTTGGGCTAAGTTTTGGAACAAATTCAAGGTACACATCTCATTTTCAGTTTTGTCATGCTACTTGTTTTACAATTTGAATTCATCTCAATTCTAGAGAAAAGGAAGCTATTTTTCACTGCTTGTCTCAGGTTTTATTTAGCCTCGATTTGCAGCTGGTTAGAATAGGGTAGATTAGGATTTCCCTTTAATAAGTGTAGTCCCTACACATTGCATCATTTTTCAATTCAATAAGTGCATTCATGCAAGTGATCTAGTTTACCAGATCCTTTCCCAGTTTTAGTTTGTTTTGGAAGGGTTGGAACTTTCGAAAAGGTAAATTTTTGTTATATGCTTTGGACTCCATGCCCAATGGACAAGAGCAAGGCACTAGTCTTTAAGCTAGCAGGCAGCTTTCCCCATAGGATCGCCAGAAATGTTGACAATTTTTGCACTTGTGCAAAAATGGGCAACTTGAAACTCCGTCATTACGATGAAAGCTATGGGCGAGTACAAGCCTTAGGCTATTTTTAGGAAGAAGGTGAACTTTTTTGCTATATATTGTGTGCCTTTGTAAAGCATAGGGGAACTTGAAAGAAATTCTGGAGGAATTTTTGGATATAGGAGTACTGAAGTAATTTTTTCCAGTTTTGCCTTCTGAGTGTGAAGTATTTCTACCTTCCCAATTATTTGTAGTCTTGTGTATGTTTCTATTAGTCTTGTGAATGTAAATTCCATGATTAATCATCTTACCATGTTGCAAAATTTAGTAATTTCTGCATGATATTAATGTGCATGTTCAACTTAGCAAGTATTGTTGTGATAATCTCCCTCAATACCATCCAAGTGTTTCGCCCTTGATATTTTCATAGAATAATTGTTGGTTCGTGCATCAAAATCCTTTCACATATCAATTGTGCATATACTCAGTCAAAGCCCTCATACAAATTTGGTGTATCACCTTAGTTTTAATTATTTTACAGTCATCTTTTACTCTCAAACTCCCAGAATCAATTTAGGATACACCAATAAGGAATCGGCCTTGATAATGGAGACTCACCTCAAAATAGGTATACCCACAAACCTGAGGTTTTTCAATTGTATCTACAAAAAGAGAGATCAAATTCTGCAAAGCTTAGAAAACCTGCAGCCATCTCTCTATAGGGTGCACTTTCGAGAGAAATTTTTTTGATGTCTTGAGTGTTTAAAACCTTTTGAACCATCCATTTAACTTCTTTAATGTGGACTTGTTTGACTATTCCAAGGACCATGTTTGCTTTTCAAACCTTCTTTTCTACTATTTTTGAAGAAACATGTAGCTTAGCAAGTTCATGAGAAAAGAACTCTGTTGTCCCAAAATACTTAGAGTGTCTCACATTGATATATTAACATTATGATTTTTCAATACATTAACAATGTTAAAAGAAGAAACAATTTTGGAAACAGATTTTACTATTTTAGCATAGGATTTAGCAAAGACTAACTTTACTTCGGTGGCTTTTGAAATTTGAGGTATAAAAAGCCTCATAGGATTAGGTTGCAATTGCTTTTGTTGATCCTTTTGGGCTAAGCTACTTGCTGTTTTCTGAGGAACAACAAAATTATTAGCTATTTTTTAACCTGCATTTGTTGTTTTATCAATGACTGTGGGAAAAATAGGCCTATTTTGTTGTTTTTCTCTTTCCTAAGCCTTTTCTTGGGATCTAGTCATGACTGTAATAAAGTCTTCCTCTCCAAAGCTGACCAAGTTTGGTTCTGGTCATTTCTGAGTATGAGCCTCTTGCCGCCCACCCTCCATTTGAGGCATGAACAATGCTTTAGGTTGAGGTTGTGCAACAAGGCTTATATTCAGGAATGCATTTGGACAATTTGCAGCTAAATGAAGTTAATTACAAGGTTGACACCATTCTTTTGAAACCATATTAACTAGGACTAAAGCACTAAATGAACTAGGGGCTTTTGGGTCAAATCGCCTTGGCTGATATGGCTATCTATAATTATAGTTTTGCTGATAAGGCTACCTATTCTGTTTACTTGGCTGATTTTGTTGGTAAGGTGCTTGATAGGGCCTACTAGGTTGTGCCAACTTGTTTTCAATTGAGATCAATTTATTACCCATAATTTGCAGTGCTTTGAAAACATCATCTAATGGAGCTAGAATATTAGGCTCTACAATGGTAATAAGCTGAGGAATAGGTAGTGAATCTGCTCTAAGAGGCATTGAAGGCCTTGGTGCCAATTTACCAGCTTGAATAAGGTTGTTTTCAGCTCGGATAACAATATCATAAGCTGTCGAGAGATTATCTCCTCCCATAGATTGAATCATAGTTGAAATATCATTGTTTAGGGCTCTAAGATAATAAAGAAAAGCATGGTCATCTTGAGGCTTGACACTTGCTGGAATTCTTTCCCAAGTTCTAGCAAAATGAATATTAAAACTAACCATAAATTCATGAGGAGCTCTCTTAATTGTAGACAACTATTCTATGAGGGATAAATGATCCGAATGATCTTGAAATTGTTTCAGCAATTTCTCACCTAACTCATCCAAAGTTCTTATGCTTCAAATTTATAAGGTTCTATACCATCAGTAAGGATTTCCCTTTAAATGATGTAGCTAAAAGTCTCAAAGCCACATCTTCATGTGTTATATTATGATTGCACATAGGTCTACAACATCCTCGATGTGCTCAGTGAGGTGTAACCTGATTTTCACCGGTGAATAAAGGAAAACTTTTCATGGTAATATTAGGAATATCATGATAAACTAGAATTTACTAATGAGTTGTCATTAGTAAAGGTCACAAAATTCCTAGGTGGTTCAATTGCCATTAGAAAAATTGGGATCCGAACAAAGAAATTAGTACGTGGTGAAGGAAGATTTAGAGGAGGGTTGTTAAAACTAGGCCTATTATAAGGTAGGGTGTTACCAACTCTTCTTCTACTTGTAGAATTAAAAAGTAAATAAATAAAATCAGAAGGAATTCCTCTTACCGATGATCTTGTATTTACTTTAGGCATGGAACATGCTGCAAAATGGTTTGAAATCAGCCTTACGGAGTCGCCAAATAAATCTTTTAATCTTTAGAATAAGTTGCTACAAATTTTTGCTCCAAAATAAATTTTTTTCTTTGATGTGAATTTGCAATAATTCGCTGCAGATCTGATTCGTGGTCCCACAGCGTGCCAAAAATTGTTATCTCTCAAAAGTGCACCCTGTAGAGAGATGACTGCAGGGTTCTAAGCTTTCTCTGGATCTCTCTCTTTCATAGATACAATGGAAACACCTCAAGTCTGTGGGTATACCTATTGTTGAGGTGAGTCTCTAGTATCAAGGTCGGTTCCTTCTTGATGTATCATAAACTAATTTTTAGGGGTTTTGAGGGTAAAAACATTACTGTAAATGAATTGAAAATTGGGGTGATACACCAAACTTGTTGAGGATTTGACTGAGTACATGTGGATTATGGATACACAAACCAATAGTTTTCAAAAGAATATTAAGGTGAAACACTTGATGTATTAAGGGGATGATTCACAACAATACTGTTAAGATAAGACATGCACAATAATATTATGTAGAAATAACTAAATTTGTAGCAAGGTAAGATGATTAGTTAGGGAATTTGACATTCACAAGAAATAATAAGGTATACACAACACGAAAATAATTGGAAAGGCGAAATCAATTCTCATTCAAAGGGAAAAACTTACAAAATCTGCTTCAACACTCCTATGTCCAAAAATTCCTCCTTTGTGCCTTGCAATTGCACACAATATATAGAAAGTTTATTCATCCCACCCTTTCTAAAAATAGACTAAGATTTGTATACGCCCATGCATTCTATTTTTATCCTTTATTTATGAATAAATAAAGGAATAAAGAATAGCATGCTAATTACAATGAGGCTACTAAGCCCGAGTATAAAAATAACTTAGTCAAACTGTAGTTGACTGATCTATTTTTAAAATGAAATGGGATAAATAACTTGGCAAATAATAAATCTTTGTTTGATGAGCAAGTATTCTCCAATACATGTAACTTGTCTTCAACTGATTGATGTGACATCTACAATATTATCCACTTGTAATTATAAAATTGGCACTTTAAACCCACCCCTTGGATGCACATTTAAGAATAAATCCATGTGTGTGAGTAAAATAATTTCTTTATTTGCAATACTTTGCAAAAATAATTTACCCATGCATTCATCCTAATGGGGACCACCTTTAGTTCTGATGCTGACATCTATTTTGTCTTCTTGTGATCACATGGAGAATTGCACTTTGAGAAATTTTCAAACCCTCCCACTATGGGGACTACCTATGATGTGTGTACACTTTGAGGGTACGAGGTTTACTTTTGTAAAATATTGAAGTCAATATTTGCAAATGCTAAGGTAAAATATCTTTTGGCTATACTCCACCACTTATCATTGGTCCCTCATAACTTGGTCATTGGCATACATTATGGTATTTGATAATGTTTTGGGCCTCATTACATATAATAATAAGGTTCCACTTTTCATCACTACGTGATTTTTGATGATTTAAACTTAGTCAAAACACATAATTATTGACTATATCATTTGTTTTCTCCTCCAAGTTGCACATAACACATGCTATGGTCAAGATCTTGATGAATATTGGGCACTTTTTGAAAATGAGGTCACGAGACCCTTTGCATAGTTGATGGTGTATACTATAGTCTTCATTTGGATAATCATTACACACATGATTTTAATTTGGCCCCTTTCCTCACATTGCATTGACCCTTAGCTTTGTCGGTGATAGATTACTCAACCCTAATTAGATTTTTTTCCTGTATTTTCCACGTATGTACCTTGCGACCGTGGTTGGCCTATGAGTTTGCATTGATTTGTGACTATTTCTCGATCGTTGATTGAATTACCTACTTCATTCTAGCCATCAATTCTGAGCATCTGGATTTGCATTGATTATGGGTTTGGAGATCCTGCAACTACTTCGTGGCCATTGATCTCGTGTACTTGTTGATCTCGCACAATTGATCTGTAGTTTGGTGGTTGGCTTGGGTTATCATCTCGCTATCATCATTTTTGCACCTTTGTTGATTTGGTACCATTGATTTCTAACTCACTGGTTGAGTTAGATCACCATGAGTTAATTTGGTGAAAGTCTTTTATTTGTACCCTAAAACAATCATTTGCATGTAATTTCTAGTTTATAGGGCGAAGCCCTAGCAAATTTTCTTTAGGACCGCCATTTTTATGCTAGGATCTCAATTTTTGTGTTCATACCTTGATTCATGAGGCTATGTATATGCTAATATTTACATATTTCGTCATACTTGTTACAGTTCGGTTCAAGCTCTAAAGAATTTATAAGGCCATCATTTTGATCGTTTGGGCCTTGAATGAGCTGAAACTTGGAAATTCTTTACATTCTTCTATGCACTATTACTTTTTTGACCTAACGTCATTGACGTTATTTCGATCTCCACTTCTTTTCATGGGCCTTGGTTTCTAAGTTTTAGTAAAGAGCTCTATATTTCTTTCTCATAGTTGAGTTGTTTTAGGTGAATGGATTTTTTTGCCTTGGTTTTCATTCCTCTGTGATAAAGCACCTTCCAAGCCTGACCATTTTCCATTTTGTAATTCATTATGAGCTTTTATTTAACAATGGCCACTATTTTGGGACCTGAACACCGTGTTTTGAGATTTCTCGTTTGGTTATTCTGAGTATCCAAATAGAGTTGGGGTTTAAAGTTGTTCCGGATTTTCAAGCCATGGAAGCTACCTGAGCACACTTTGATTCGGGTAAGTATATATCTATTCTCCGAGGTATCTACCTTGTTCTTCTATGTTGGGGTTCCAATGTAATGACCTGATAAACTCTGTCGTTATTATTTTTGTATATTGAAGCTCGCCGTGAGAAAACCATGGTCTTTCGTGGGTATTTTGCTATTACTTGGGAATTTTTTTTTTTCTTAGATCATAGGATATCCTATTGCCATGGTTGGTGTCTAATTTTATGAGATTTATTATTGGACTGAAACTGTGGTTTATCAATCCATTGTGTAGTTCGACTGAATATTTTGTGGGTAAGCCCGAAATTGACCTTTCTCTCGAATCAAATTTAATTTATCATTGCATCTAGGGTTTGAGCTTGAAGGTTTCGTCGCTCTCCTAGATGTATTTCTCAACCATTGAGTGAGTAAGGAATGTTCCACTATAATTTCTTTGCTCAAATTTGCATAGTTAAAACTCTATATCTTGCTAAAGATTTTGTTGTAATAGTAGCCATTATCAATTTTATTGGAGAGTTCGGTGCTTAACATCTTATCATAGTTGGCTCGAGCCTATGAAACTCATTTATGTGTGAAGCCCCTTATCTCTTTTTACAAGTCGTACATGATTGTTTGAATTTATTCCTGGTTCTTCTTTTTGGGGTTTATATTACACCTGTTATTCATGTATTTGTTCACTACTTCAATGGCTCAATTTCTTACCTGAGATGATGTAAAACCTATTTTCTCATATCTGTACCATTCAATATATGGCTCTGTAATGTTTTTCCATCATTATTTTCCTTTATACATATACAACGAAGGATCTCATCTTGTTTTTCATTTCGTTCAACACAAGGATTTGAAATGGTTTCACAAGCTTGAACATTAGCTTGTCCTTTTGAGAACCAAGGTTACCAGATTTATTATGGCCAACATTGTAAAATTTTCTTGGTTTTCATTTTGTACCTTCTTTGATGGAGGTTATCTGGACTCTGTATTTTAATGATCAATCAAAAAACTTGAAACTTTATGTTAAATACTATTTCATTAGCTCAAGAATGCCTGGATATAAGCATTGTTTCTTTTCACTTGCGTACATGAATTTGTTATCATTGATCATTGCTTACTTTATGAACTATAGATATTTTGAGCACCTTTTCTATAACTGATACTCTCCTAAACTTCATATGATTGAATATTCTAATGTGACATTTGAATATTAACCATATATACAAAACTGATCTTTGTTAAAGTTGTTGTATTCTTTATGGCATTCACTTGATGATAAGATGTCTCAACAATATTTCGATTGAATTTCTTTACTTTTATATTCATCTCAATATGATTATGAAGATACATGCACTCTGAATTTTGGAAGTTTATGGCTCTTGAAGGGCTATCCCTCTATTCAAACCACCATCATGATACCCGAGGCCTCGCATTCTCGATGTTTGTAGAATATGTGCTCATATTCTTATGCCTTTTTCTATTGGAAGCATGGGCCTTTACTGTAGAGGAAATAAATATATCAATCAATGTATTTTAAGATAAATTTATAATGGCTGCAACCTAATGAAGAGTTGTACTTATTTTAAAAAGCTTAAACTGATTTGATGAACTTGGAATATCACCAAATATTTGAAGATATAATCCATGTAATTTTGAATCATTCTTATTTGAATAGTTTGGACTACCACATATATTGCAATCTCCTGAAGATATCTTTCTTTTTGGGAACTTGACTATATTGAATTCTTTGGATAGGGCATGTGCTTCATATGCTAATAGTAAGGACAACTCTTTGTATGATTACCATTTTGCATTTTTTAAATCTCTATCCAGATTAGCTGAGCTTAGCTGTATATAAACTTGAATTCCATATAACTGACATTTTTTTAAGATAGTGTCCTCCTTTGCAAGATGTATATTGTTTGGAAAAGATGGATCACTTAACTCTAATTTGACTATACCAAGAGATGTTCTTTCTGATTCTATCCTTTATTGATGAATCTATATGATAATCCGTTGCTGTCTTGACTCTGTAACTTTGCACTTTTGAATCTTATTCTTATGCATGATCGCTAAGATGTTGAAGCTGGAAATAATCACTCTTTTCTACAGTTGATATTTGTGATTTTGTTGATGAGTTTGCATTGTTTGATCCTAGCTTCAAAGGTATAATTTATTCATCATGATGAACATCCATAAGATGAACAAGTGGTGGTTTCTCTTTGTCTGTACCTGAATTGTGCTAGATGTTTGTGATTGACAAGAATTTTTGGAAATGTCACTTCAGGACGTATATGTAAATGATCTACAACTTGTACCTTCATTTGAAGCATTTTTAATCATTTTGAAAAGATTACTGTCATACTAGCTATTACCCATTCATTGACCATCCTCTTATTCATAGGAACTAAAATATCTTATTAGAAAGAAGTTACAATCTGTATTGATAATCCGAATGATAATATTTGATACTTTTGGATTTTAACTCAACAAATTTCTTCTCACACCTTATGTGCACTGATACAAGAATGACTAACTATTTCATAAGTAATCTCACATTAGTGCATGGAAATTCATGACCTCTGAATATGAATATGTAGTTAATGTTGTTGCAAATGGGTATCTGAAGTAATTTGTTCTTGTACTACATGATATGCTTCAACTTGTTTTTTTTTCTTGAAAAGTTATCTAGATCTCACATGAAGCATAACTCCATTAATGCTTGATTGATGCTTGTTGGATAATTCATTTATAGCTTTATCAATCAGTCTATAATTTTATCCTTTATAACTTGCCAACTGTACTTTGATAGATATTTTGGACTTGACTGTAATTTGATTTGATTTTGATATCTTCTTACTTCTATATTTTGATTAATATGACATAATTTTAGTTGATCAACACATGATGTATTCCTTGATGTTTTTAAACTATATGGAAATTCTTGGATTCTTATTTTGCTATTATATTAAATTAAACAAGTGTACTTTATTTCTCTAACATACTTTTGATGATATCTTGGATCTATATCCTTGACTTATGCAATGAACAATCTTTATTTCTGAAAATTATTCTAAAGTATGATTCAGTTTGGTACTCTACTGAAACTCTGAAGCTGACCAATAATCACTACATGTACTTTATGTATGCATTTCATTTGTTTAGAGAACTGCAACACTAAACTTGCATTCTTTTATGGATTAGTACAACTATATATTTTTATATTCATCCTTCTTCTTACATGTACCTACACATTTAGATAAACTAGTTAGAAAACATTAGGATTTTTGGCCTCTCTCATGTTCCATAGTTTTTCTTCTTTCATCTTTCTTCTCTAAAATGATTATGAGAATCATATGTGCTTATGTAGAATACTACTCTTGTCATCTTTGTATATGTCTCTTGATGTATCTTATGCATGTAACTCATATCTCCTGATGTCAGAGATCCATTTGCACAAAATTAGATAGTACATGAATATGGATTAACATTGAGCTCGTGACTGATAGTCTTTTCCCTTCTATTTTTCAGGTACAATTCTACTGTGGATAGAGAGGATAAAGATGAAGTAAAGCTGGAGCAACAGAGATGAAGGAAACTCAAGGCAATGATGGGTTTTTCACACTCCTTTACTTTTCTTTTCATGCACATGTACCTTATACTTCAGTAGTTATGAATTGCTTTTAATTTACATCCCATGACTTGTGTGGGAGACATTTATATCCCAAGGCCTGATTTACATCCCACGACGTGCTAAAAATGACCTCCTACATGTCCTTCATGAAATTTGGATAATAATTATTGAATTCTATCATAATCAACACATTACAACAAGATCTCATTTATATCTCTTTTAAATAATACGCCATCAGTGAAAACGTAAGGTACATCTTGTAACCTGAAATACCTTCATTTTTTCTTATCCATACCTTCTAGATAGATACCATGTTGTAGGTATCCAACCAAATCAATCATCCACCTTGATTCCTGAACTTCTTGGCTAAGTTCGGGTTGCTGATTTTTTGGTTGTACCAGGGCATCTGACTGCTGATACGTAACTTCAGCATGTTGTTCTGGATCTGCTGATTTTGTAACTGTTGTTTTTCCATATCAGCAATTAGATGCTCACACAAACCTTTTCCTTGAATTTTTTCACAACATGGATGTCAACATCATACTCCATAACTTTCGTAATCCAACCTTCTCTCTTCTTTTTCAACTCTTTGTTTAGCAAGAATGCTTTCACATTTCAGCTGAGAGACTAAGACATGTATCTTGTTATTGGAAAGTATGTACTTGAATTTTTTTAATCCTCTAACTACTGAAAGTACCTATTTTTCAAGAAAGGTGTACCTTGTCTCGTATTCATGCAAACTTTGTCCAAAGAAAATAATTGGTTGCTTAGTGTTTTCATCACTAATTTGAGTTAAAATAGCTGATATGGTTTCAGCTCCTGCAAGTGCATAGATTTTAAAATATTTATCAAAATTTGGATTTGCAAGTGTAGGGGCTTGTGAAATGGCTATTTTAATTGCTTTAAGACCTTTCCTCCCTTCGCTAGTCCAAGATAAAGTCTTCTCTTTCTTTAACATAATGTCAAAGGTTTGACTAATCTTTAAAAAATATGGAACAAATCTTTTAACAAAGTTAATTTTTCTTAAAAAAAAATGCAATGCTTTCTTATGATGAGGTAAGGACATCCGTGAAATAACTTTGATTTGAAAGGTTCAATAGCTAAACCTTGTTTATAAAAAAAAATATGACCAAGAAATTTTCCTTAATGTCTTGAAAAGATGGATTTCTTGGGATTCAAGGATATCCCAAATTGTCTACACAAATTTGAAAAGTTTGTTTTAGATGCATTAGATGTTTGTTAGAATCTTTTGAAAATATGGTAACATCATCTAAGTAAACTAAAATGCATTTGTTCAACAAGCTGTGAAATGCCATATCCATTGCAAGTTGAAACGTTGCACCGACATTAGAGAGTTTGAAAGACATTCTTCTATAAGCATAAGTGTCCCACTTCGTGATGAAGGTTGTTTAGTAACTATCTTCTTTACGCACAAGGATTTGATTGTATCCACTGTAGCCATCTAAAAGAGATAATATGTATGAACCTGAAATTGTTCTCAAAATCTGATCCATATTAGGCAGTGGGTAATGATCTTTTAGTGAGCCTTTATTAAGATCTCGAAAATCCACACACAGCCTAATTTCTCCGTTCTTTTTCCAAACAGTACAAGGTTAGATACTCAACTTGAATGCTTAACTGGAAAAATAATACCTGATTTGATTAATTTAGATAACTTTGTTCTCATTAAGGGTTCAATTTTTGGATTTACAGGCCTCTATTTTCACCGAACAAGCTTGGAATTTGGCTGTAATTCAATGGTATGCTGCGCCAAAGTTGGATCAAACCCTCTCAGATCTTGGTATTTCCAAGCAAAAACATCCTTGAATTCCTTGCAAAGATTAATAAAGGAATGTTTCTCAGATAAGGAACATACCTTTCCGAGAAATAAATTCTTTCCATGATCGACTGAGATCTCTTCATAATTGTTTGCATGTGTTGACATCTTTTCTTTTCTTTCCTTAATCGATCATCGTCTTAAAGATGTCTTCCAATGTGACAAAACCTTGAGGTAATTTATTTTTATTCAATTGAACAATCTAGTCACCATATAAGTTTTACATTTTTTCTTGATTAACTATAGAAACTCAGCTTCTTCTTGCTAAAAAATATGCAAATATGTTCATTGTCTTTAAAAACCTGCCAATTCAAATCATTATCAGGTATGGAAGGCCTGATAATCAAATTTATGTGGGGCTGAATCTTGTTGTTTTTACTCTTTTCCAACACTTCAAAACTAGCACCAAGTGCTGCAAGTCTATCTTGCATGATTGTTTTCTGTTCTTGGAATGGCCTGGATATTAATAACATCGAAATCTTCTATTAAATCTGAAACTCTATGTTTATAAGACTTCATTAATGGATTATTACAAACGTTGAAGTTTCTTACTTGATTAATAACTAACTCATAATCACCGAAAATCTATAACATGCTAATACCTCTCTTTCTAGCCCAAAGTAAGCCATGAATTAATGTTTCGTATTCAACTACATTACAAGTACACAAAAATTGGAGACTCAAAGCTGATAAATACCTTTCATTTTTGGGGAAGTGAGCATCAAACCTGCTCCTTGTCCTTTCTTATTCTTAGCTCCATCAAGATGAAGCTTCCACATCCCTTCTGCTACATTTTTTGTTTTGGACAACAAGGGAATTGGTGTGTTTTCTTCATGTAGGAAATACACACCAAACAGATGTTCTTAGAATTATTTGAAAGGATCATGAGAATGTTATTCATGTGTCTTTTCATCCATGAATAGATTAAAACACCATCTAGTTCTCAAACATGAGCTGTAATATCGAAATCGATGGTCTATGGGCTGCATAATAAGCTAATGCATTAGAAACATGAGGCTCGATATGAAATCCAACCACCATTTCAAAATTGATATTAACTTTGGTCCCATAACATGTAGTAAAGAACAAAAAGGACCAATCGAAGAGAGATAACCTCTTATCTTTTCTGTGAAATCTCTCGACAAGCATAAGACAAAATAAGGAGGTAAATCTACAACAGTAACATCTTGCAAAATGGAAACATTTGGGGAAGCATGTAATGTTACCTCAGATCTCTCGATGACACCAATAGTGTTAGTGGTTGTCCCATCAAGTATGTAACACACTTTTCTCGTAGGTTCATACTCCAAACCTAAATTTTCTATCATTGCTTTTGGCATAATATATGCTACTTACGCCGCTCTCAACCATGTCGTTATGAACAAGATGCTCTCCTATAATTAAAGACAAATAAAATGGTGGTGGTTTCTTGATTTCTTGAGTGTTTAAAACCTTTTAAACCATCCATTTAAATTCTTTAATGTGGTCTTGTTCAACTATTCCAAGGACCATTTCTACTTTTTAAACCTTCTTTTTTGTTGTTTTTGAAGAAATATACAGCTTAACAATTTCATGAGAAAAAAACTCCTGTTGTCCCTAAATACTTAGAGTGTCTCACATTGATATATTAACATTATGATTTTCATTAAATCAACAATGTCAAAAGAAGCAATAGTTTTGGAAACAGATTTTACTATTTTAACATAGGCTTTGGCAAAGAATGTGTTGGTGCTCAAATTAGTCTCACCCCGTTTGTCATTGAATTTCCTCAATTTGTGGCCTCTGTCATGTTTTCTATCTCCCCGTGTTAATGCTTGAAGACTCTGTCCTCCATTTGGTTGCCATGATTAGTCCCTTCCTTAGTTGAGGATCACTTAAAGGTCCAGAATTTGTTTTTCATTTCTCTATCCATCTGAAGGAGTCTATAAATTGGGCATAAAACTCGGGTTGTTCCTTTCCTTCCATTTTCCATAGTCACGTATTGTTGTCCCTGTCATTTTTGTCCCAAATACCTGAGGAAACGTGATTGGATATAGCTCGGAGGATCATGTTTGAACCTTATAACATTTCCAAATTCTCTATCCTTGAAGAAAAATTCATCTCCGAGGCTCAAATGGTGGTTTTCCTGCATTTTTACGGTTTGATGGGTGTGTTTTCCTGTCAAATTTACATCTCTACATCAGTGGAAATGTGGCCCTTTTTGGTTGGATGTGGCTCGACGGGGCACTCTAAAAATTTGTGGCTCACCTCAACCCAAAACTTGTCCACGTGGAGGAACGACACTCATTTGAAAATTCACCTTTTGGTTTGGCCTTGGAGTTACGCCGAGGGGACACGTGGAGGATTCTGCTACTTTTCCCGGACTTAGAAAAAAATTTCATGCATCTGGTATACAATTTTTGGTGGGCCACGGACACGTGGAGGGTTGGCGCTCATTTGAGGATCCGCCTCAGGGTCCCACCTTAACAATTACGACAAGGGGACAAGTGGAGGCTTCCACTGGCTCCACTTTGTACTTAAACTTTTCAAAGCAATTTTTTAGGGCCTGGGACACATGGAGGGACCGCGCATGTTTGGGGCGATGGCCCCTGAGTTTTATTTTGAAGAAGATCCAGGAGGACACTTGGAGGCTTTCGCTCACTCTGCCTTTTTTCTTGGACTTTTCAATGGTTGAAGGAGACTATCTCGGACCTTACACATGGTGCCTTCTACTAAACCTTCAACTTTTTAACAGACTCTGCTGGACTGAGACATGTCTTGAGCGCACTTGTTTGGGGTATCTACTTTTGGGGACCATCTCAAAATGTGCCATTGAGACACGTGGCAGGCGGGGAGATGGAGAAATGGAGCTTTGGGGTTATTTAAGGTTTTTTGCCTTTTGTAAAAGGGGATAAAATTGTAAGTTCAAGTGCAGCCCCTGACAGGAAAGTAATGCCAAGCATTGAATAGTAAAAAAGAGGTGCGGGCCCATGGGGAAAATGTGGAATTTTTTTCCTTTTTGGAAAATAAGTATAAAGTGAAAAAAAAGAAGTAGGTCCGCTAGAACCCACATCAAAGCTAAAGGTGGAAGGGCGAGAGTTGTGGGGAAAATTTGGAAAATTTTCCTTTTCTCCAAAAATGAGGTAAAATAGCATAATCGAGCCTGCGGTTCCTCTGGGACCCACATTGGGACACGTGTCAAACCCATTTTCTAAGGGTGGAGGGGTGGATAAAAATGTCAAAATTTTACTTTTTTCCAAAAGTTATAAAATGTCAAAAATTGCTCCCAGGCCCGTTTCCAATCACATTTTTCCATGTGGAAGGCTCAGATTAAAATTGAAAGGCAAGATCAATGGTTGTTGTGCATTTCACCTATTTTTCTACCATTTTTGCTCCAAGACTCTTGGAGATGTAAATACGCATTATTTTTCATCATTCTTTGATGAAATTCTTTGTTGTCTCTGTTGGTAAGGTGCCATTGAATGGATTCGAAACTTAAATTGTGAGTCCAAGGATCTTTTGAGTCGATATTTTGAAGAGGGAATTACTCAGGCACTCGAAAAAAATGGGAATTACTAGAGGAGATGGATGTGGGGCAGAATTTAGAGGAAAAGAGGGGAAAAGGATGAAATGATGAAAGTGCAGGTGTAAAAGGTGAAAAAGGCGTGCCTCGAGAGAAAAAAGGGATGACCTGTCAAGTCCAAGCTATGCAGAGGCTCCAAAAAATGATTAAAAAGGGGATTTCTCACATGACAGAATCAAAATGATTAAAGGGACTCCCAAAAAGTTGTGGCATGACATCCTAGTCATTAGTCGAGGGCCCAAGAAACATGATTAGTTCACAATTGGTCCACTGGAAGATTTTGGATATGAATTTGTTAAGCGTCGTTGTCTGAAAAAATTGGTAACAAGCAAAGGTCCCTTGAATATTCTTCTCTTTTGGGGGAAAATTGAGTGGGAAAAAATGTATAAATGCAATGAGAATACTCTTGCAAAAGGTCGAGTTTGAATTCTTGAGAAAAATTTTTGAGAAAGCCATCTTCTCGAGAGACCAAAGCCGAGATAACCTGTTATTTTCTTCTGTGTTAGATTTTCTGTTGTGTCAAGTTGGTTGCAGATGTATAGCCATTGAAAGCACTGAGATTTCTCTGGAAGCTTTCCCTACTGTTGATGAATCTAAGCAATTTTGGAATTAATTTGTGTCTAATCTCTAGCAATTTTGTGTCTGCTTTGTTTCAGAATGTCTGCAAATAGTTTGTTTCATTCCTATTGCAATCTTACATTGAAATTTTTGTGAAATCACAAGATCTCATCCCTATGATATCTAATGGTATTTGTAATTTCATTTCAAGAAGAGCCTTCATCTTGGATGAGATAAACAAATTTAAAATCAATTCACTATCATTTGTTGATAAATATTGTTTGTAAGTCTTCGGGTGTACCTTAGGCATGATTAATCAGAAACTTTAGTGTTTAATTGAGTCTTTCAATTTGAGCCTTCGTGTTGGAGTCTCAAAGATTATGTGAAAACATGTTGATTTGGGCCTCCATTAAAGAACACCTTCTAGTTAAAGGAACGTCTTGACTATTCTGAAGTTTTCTGTTGTGAAGTTGTTCATTGTTGTGTAGTCCCTTCGAAGATCGGGTATAATCAACTTTATCCTGCTTCATCTCCCACCAAAATCATTTAAAACCATTGATCCACCCTGAACTACCCCTGTTTTCCCTGTGTATCAACAAAGGAACAAAATCTACTTGCAAAAATATGCAGAACAATCAGGATTTCTTAATGTCTTTAGTAACCTTAGCCTTGTGTTGAAAATATCTCCATCGTTTAGAAGTGACAACTCTTAAGAGTTAAATCATGGAGCATTGACCATATTTTCCCAAGGTTCCCTTCATAGAATTTGTGCAAAGGAAGGATATCTCCATCTCCTTCATCAAATAGAGGTTACACTAAGGGTCCTCTCACCCTGGTCAAAGAGGCATGACCTAAAGTAGTGAGGACAAGTCAAATCCTCTCAAAGGTGTTATCCATCTCTCCAAAATCTGAGTAATAAAGGGTCAGTTAGATCTCATCCCCGGACTACAAAATGACACACACTATGATCTATCTACCTCTAAGCTCCTGTCGAATCTGTGTTGCTGCTTGGCTTGAAAAGGAGAATAAATTTGATACTAACACTCGTGGCGCCGTTGATAGGGGACTCTTTGAAGTATTTGAACTAAGGTGTACGCGTACAAACCCTAGTAATGCTTTTTACATATTTTAAAGTACAAATACATTGTTAAAACGTCATTATTTTCTCAAATCTATAAGAATTGTTCAAAGTTGTGAGTTATGAGTGTAATATTTCCAGCTTATACAGTTATTGTACTAATATTTGTATCATCATTGATAAATTTGGGTAAAAGAAGAGAAGATATGGTAAGCTTTGCATGAATCTAGTATTGACAGACATTTGATAGGTCTTTCATAGTGCATTTGCACAAACTAAGGTGAAAATCCTTAGTGGCGACTCCATGTTATTTAAATTCTTTATAAATACCAGTGTCTTAACATATATCAAGTGAGATTTGTCATTAATATCTACAAAGATGGAAGGAAGAAGATCTTTCTTCACCAAGGACCCTAGTAGAAGGTTGTTTCAAGAGTTGGGAAAGTCTAATTCAGAAGGAAGAAGAATTTGGAAGGCTGTTGGAGATCAAGCATCAAGAAAAGAGATCTCCATTGGTGAAACTGATCATCCTTGTGATTGAAGATTGCAGTACTTCCTCAAGTGCTTCTAAATCAGGTAGCCTCTTTGTTGAATTAAATTCTCCATCTGGAGAGGGTCCATCATCTGTATTTGAAACATTTTCTTCTCAATTTTCCCCTATATTTTCAAAATCTAATAGAGTTTTCCAAGAGATGGAACCTTTAGAGGGTAGTCATTCTAAAATCTATATCCTTATACCACACAGACCCCTCACTCCTCATCACTTTGTTTCTCCTGTAAGATCACCTCCTCAGAATAATATGGCTCAACCTCCACCTAGACCTCCATTTTTGTTAATACTTTTGGTCCCATCAGTTTTAGAGGTATGGTTGGCTATCCAAATGTTGTGCCATAGGATGTAAGAAACAGATTGCCTAAGTTTCAAGGAAATAATGCAATAATTGGTGATCAACACTTGAAACTCTTTTTCAATATGATGGAGGATTTTGAAATAGAGTTTGAAGATGTATACATTAAATTATTTATTCATACTCTAGAAGAGGATGCAAGGGACTAGTATAAATATCTTGTAAGATAATTCTATTGACTCCTGGACAGAGATGAAGAATGCCTTTAGAATGCAGTATGGTGATAAAATAGACCCTAGGTTTCTTTTATCAGAGTTTGAAAATATAAAAAAGAATCCTAATGAATCAGTGCATGATTTCAACACTAGATTTAACAAAACATTGAGAAAGATTTCTGCCTATTAATTTGAGGCCATGTGATGAATCATGTCGATAAAGTATTCGAGATGCTGATAAGAAGGTTGCTTACTATTTGAGGGATAAGAACCCTGGGACTTTGAGGCAGGCCTTTACCATGGCTCTGCAAATTGAGAAGAGTATTAAGGCCATTGGAAAACCTCCTAAGAGGGAGGGTGTTAAACTGATAAACCCATAAAAACCTCAAGCAAGCAAGAGTTTGGATCTTGAGGAGGTTGTTAAAACTTTGGCATGGGTTGTCAAAGAAATATCTTACAAACTGGCCAGAGCATAGAAAGGAATTGGGAAGAGTTCACAAGGTTAGCAAAAGGCACAAAATCATGATAGATTTGGAAATCATCCTAGGGGTGATAAGAGGTCAGATGAAAGAGGTAAAGGACCCATGGGATCTACAAATAGACATCCCCAAGCATGTGAAAGTAGAATGGTGCCTGATCCTCTGACTACCTAGGTTGTTGTTGTTGATGAAGCCAATGAGATTGATTGGTGTGATAGATGCTTTCTACCCCATCCTCCATGTGAAGTAAATCAACAAGAAGAAGAAGATGATAATGATGATGGTACTGATGATGATGTTTGCATGATGGGTTGCTCTTCAAGCTCACAACAAGGAGCAACTTCAACCGAAGTGATAAGTGCTTGAACTGCTGCAATTTTTGGGATTGCATTCACTGGGTACCACTTCTTCCTCCTCATACTTTTGAAGTAGATGTAGTGCAAGATTTTGAAATACCTAATAATGAATTTGAGTATTTAAAATATTTAATGATAAAGAAGTATGATGGAGGAATCCCTTCAGAGGAAGATAGACAATTATTGATGAATGTTGTTGTTGCTCAAGAAAAAGATTATAATACTAGGAGTAGAGTTGTCAAAGGAGCAGGGCCTCAAGCCAAACCTAAAACTCCATTGCTTACTAGTATTCCTAAAGAGGCTCTAAGAAAGATACACCTTCTAAAGGCCTTGCTGTCCCAAACAAGATTCATACTTCTCCTCATGCCCAAACTATCAAGAATCCCATGCCATCTGATGAGTTTGCTAATCTCCCTTCCAATGTTGCCTTGCCAAAGAATGTTCCATATGACATTGCCCAAGTTTTGAGTCAAATCAAAGTTAGTGTTCCAATTGTTGAGTTGCTTAGGATTCCTGAGCACAAGAAGAGAGCATTTGAGTACTTGGGATTGAAAGAAGAAAAGATTACCCTAGGTAGAAATGTAGACATTGTAGAAACTCCTCCTCCAACCATTGCATACCTTGAAACACCACCAACATTGAAAGAGCTTGGAGAAGCACCTGAGGTTTACTTGGGGACATCTTTGGTTAAATCCTAATTAAATGTTGATGCATTTTTTACAAATTTGATCATTAAGGATGACTGTTGCACAATTGTATGTTTGATTTCGGAGCATCATGCAATGTCATGCCTCTTGAGGTCATGAATGAGATGGATATCAAAGTGACAATAGCATATGGAAGATGCACTTGCCATGGACTCTAGAGAGGTGCCCATGTTTGGATGTGTGAAAGGTTTGATGGTACAAATTGCAGCCTATTTGGGTAAGAACTTGAAACTTGATGTTGTCATTGTTGATTGCCCTACCAAGTGGGGCATGTTGTTGTCAAGAAAGTGGGCTGCAAGTGTTGGTGGAAGCATTCAAATGGATATTTCCTATGCCACTATTCCAATTGAGGGCATCCTGTAAAATTTTATGGAGAAAAGAAGATGTTGCACCTCATTAAAGATCCCAACAATGCCTCTTATGAAGTGTTGTATACTGATGTTGATGCTGATAATTTTGTTGGGTTCACTGATGGGAAAGAGAACAAGATGGATCAATGTAAGTGTCATGAATAGGTAGGTTCTCCTTGGACCTTGTTATTTGATGGGGCTTGTTCCAAATTTGGAAATGGTGTTGGTGTAGTTCTGATTTCTCCAAGCTTGGAAGAGTTTGTTTTCTCTTTCAAACTTAACTTTGAATGCACTAATAACATTGCTGAGTATGAATCATTGTTATTAGGTTTGATAATTGCTTGGAAGTATTATATTAAAGACATCATTGTCAAAGGAGATTTAGAATTGATTGTCAAGCAAATTAGGAAACTGTATGCTACTAAAAATCAGAGAATGAAACAATACAAGCATGCATTTTGGGATTTGATTGAAATGTTTGACTCTTTTAATATTGTGCACCATGATAGAAAGTTCAATGTTGTTGCAGAATAGCTTGTAGTCTTGGGATCTTGGTTTGATGTTTGTTCAATGTCCCCAATTGTGAATATAATGTTGAAGTACTAACAAGGCCATCTATCCCTGACAACATAAAAAATTGGCAAGTATTTGATGATGATGCCCAGGTGAAATGGTTTCTGTAGAACAAAGGGGAGTTTTTTGATCAATGTATTGATTGGGAGCCAATGGTGTGTGTAGTAAAAGAAGGAAAAGAAACTTTGTTTGGAAAAGGCATCATCAATTGAAAACTAATACCATTCCTAGAGGGTTGGTTGCTCTTGAATAAAACTTTGATAATGTTGATTGCATTATTAATAGACATATAGCAGCCTCAAGGGATGTTGAAGAGCATGACCTTGGAACAAAGGAGAAACCAAGGAAGATCTGGTTGGGAAGCAATCTAAGCAAGGAATAAAAAAATAGTCCTATGTCCAATTGTTGAAGAAATATCAGGACTATTTGGATTGGTCTTATTCTAAGCTGAAAGCATACAGAGAGGATTTATTTCAGCATGAAATTCCTCTTGAAACAAATGCAAAACCATTTAGACAAAAAAGAGGCCGATTAATCCACTCCTCTCCATGAAGATGCAAGAAGAATTGAAGAAGCTAAGGGATGGAGGGATTATTCAGCCAACAAGGTATTCTCCTTAGGTTGCAAACTTAGTGCCAGTTAGAAAAAGAATGGTGATATCAGGCTATGCGTGGATTTTAGAAATCTGAACAGAGCATCAATGAAAGATAATTATCCTCTTCCAAACATGGAAAATATGCTGCAGTTAGTGACTGGATCTGAGTTGCTTTCTACATTGGATGGTTTCTCTGGCTATAATCAAGTTGTTGTAAAGGAATCAGAAAGAATTAAGATTGCCTTTACCACTCCTTGGGGAACATATGTCTATGTTAGAATGCCTTTTGGTCTAATGAATGTTGGAGAAACATTTCAAAGGGAAATGGATGTGGATTTTTTGCTGGTTACATTAATGATTTCATTGTTGTTTATCAAGATGATGTAACTATGTTTTCTAGGAAGAGAAATGATCACTTGCAACACTTGGAAAAGATGTTGATTAGATGCTAGAGAATTTGGTATCTCTTTGAATCCAAAGAAGTGCCATTTTGGAGTGCAAAAGGCCAAGTTTCTTGGTCACATTGTATCAAAGGATGGTGTCATGATTGATCCCAAAAGGGTAGAGGCTATCAACAAGGTTCCAATTCCAAGAACCAAGAAGGGAATCCAATCCTTCTTTGGGAAAATCAATTTCATTAGAAGATTTGTGTCTAACTTTGCTGAGTTGACTCTCCCCATCACTTGCATGTTGAAGAAAGACCAGATTATCAAGTGGGAAGAAGTAGCCATTCAGGATTTTGATGGGATCAAATAAGCACTAAAGCATGCCCTGTTTTGGCAGCCCAAATTACAAGAAGCCTTTTCAAGTGTTTTCTTTTGCTTCAGAAAACACCATTGCATCTGTTTTTGTTATAGAAGGATGATGAAGGGGTTGAGAGACCAATTTCCTTTTTCAGTAAGGAATTGTAGGGAGCTGAGTTGAAATACACCATCATGGAGAAGAAAGCATTTGCCTTGGTGAAAGAAACAAAGGTTTTAGACCCTACATCTTGAGTTCTAAAGTTGTTTCTTATTTTCCCCACACCATGGTGAAAGACATATTATTAGAGATGGAGGTCTCAAGAAAAAGATGCAGATGGGTGAAAAAGTTATAGGAGTATGACATGGATATCCAAACCATGAAATTGGTAAGAGGTTTGGGCCTAGCTAAGCTTATGGCTGAGAGAAACCTGCAAAATATTGAGGTGAATGAAGTAGAAGGAGAAAGGGTGGATGTCCTTGAAAAGTTGGTAAGTTCTGAATGGTACAAAGATATAATATTTTATCTCAGACATCTATGTGTTGCCCTAAAATATCGAGTAAAAATCAGAAAAGAGCTCTTAAGTTAGCCTCTCAAAAGTATGTCATTACTGATTTTGGGTTAGCTTGGAAGAACCCCGAGGGAGTGCTCTTGAGATGCATTACTGAAAATGAGGCCCCTAAAATAATTGTTGATCTCCATGGAGGGTCTATGGGGACATTTTTCTAGAAGAGTTATAACACATAAAATCTTGAGGGATGGTTATTGGTGGCCAACTCTCTTCAAGGATACAACTCTATTGGTGAGGAAATGTGAAATTTTCCAGCATTTTTCTAGAAGAATGAAAGCTTCAGGATCCCTTCCTTTGCAGCCTGTGTCAGTTGAAGCCCCATTCAGACAATGGGGAATGGATTTCATAGGGGAAATTTCTGATCCTTCCAGTGCTGGTCATAAATGGATTCTTGTAGCCATTGATTATTTCACTAAGTGGGTGGAAGAAATCCCCACCAAGAAGGCAACACACCAAGTTATCATGGACTTCATGCTGAATCAAATCATATGCAAATTTGGAGTGCAGCTAAAATTGTTGTTGATAATGCCATGAGTTTTAGAGCCAAACCTTTGGTGGCAATGTGCAAAGAATATGGGATCAATTTGACATATGCTTCTAACTACAATCCCAAGGAAATGGACAAGCTGAGTCCAGTAATAAAAACTTGTTGAAGATCATTAGAAGAACCTTGGAGCTGAAAAAAGGAAGTGGGGTGAGCAACTGAAGTTTTTGTTTGGGTTGACATAATCACTATCAAAAGAGCTACTAGTAAAAGCCCATTTGAACTGGTATATGGAACTCAAGATTTTTTGCCCCTCCATTTGTAGTTTTCTTCATTTCAGTTTGTTCAATAGATTAAAGACCAAGAAGTTAGTCCATATGATGCTCAAATCAATCAGATTATTGAGTTGGATGAAGAAAGAAGGGCATCCCATCAAGCGACATGTGAAGTTCAGAGAAAATTTGAAGAAGCTATTTGACAAAAAGGTGACACCTAGAGCTTTCAACATTGGGGATCTTGTGCTTTTATGGGATAAAAAGCATGAAGATAAGGGAAAGCATGGTAAATTTAATGCATTGTGGATGGGCCCTTATTCAATTGATATTGAATTGGTGAAAATACCTTCTTCCTAAAAGAATTAGATGGGGAACTACTTGAATTTCCTATTAATGGAAGGCATTTGAAGCATTTCCTTGATTGATTTCTTAGAATCAAGGTATACTCCATTTGTATAGTGTATAGTTCTTTGTTCTTATTTACTTTTGTGTTTTGTTCATTCTGGTCCTTGGTGACTGGTTTTGTTGGTTTCTCGATTCATTTTTTGGAGGATGGTTGTGGTTGTTTCTGCTCTACTAGCTTATCCTTTGACTCCATTGCAATGGTCTATTTTTGGCACTTGGTCTGCTATTTTTTCTTATGGCACTCACAGGAGTGCCCATCCCGAGTCGGAGCCGATGTTGGTGCTCAAATTAGTCTCACCCCATTTGTCATTGAATTTCCTCAATTTGTGGCCTCTGTCATGTTTTTATCTCCCCATGTTGGTGCTTGAAGACTTTGTCCTCCATTTGGTTGCCATGATCAGTCCCTTCCTTGGTCAAGGATCACTTAAAGGTCTAGAATTTGTTTTTCATTTCTCTGTCCATCTGAAGGAGTCTGTAAATTGGGTGTAAAACTTGGGTTGTTCCTTTCCTTTTGTTTTCCGTAGTCACGTATTGTTGTCCCTATCATTTTTGTCCCAAATACTTGAGGAAACGTGATTGGATATAGCTTGGAGGATCATGTTTGAACCTTATAAAATTTCCAAATTCTCTGTCCTTGAAGAAAAATTCATCTCGGGCTCAAATGGTGGTTTTCCTACATTTTTATGGTTTGATGGGTGTGAGTTTTCCTATCAAATTTACATCTCTGCATTAGTGGAAATGTGGCCCTTTTTGGTTGGATGCGGCTTAATGGGGCACTCTAAAAATTTTATGGCTCACCTTAACCCAAAACTTGCCCACGTGGATGAATGACACTCGTTTGAAAATTCACCTTTTGGTTTGGCCTTGGAGTTGCACTGGGGGGACACATGGAGGATTCCATTGCTTTTGCCTAGACTTAGTAAAAAATTTCATGCAGCTGGTATAGTTTTTGGTGGGCCATGGACACACAGAGGGTTGGCGCTCATTTGAGGATCCAGCCTCAGGGTCCCACCTTAACAATTGCGACAGGGGGACAGGTGGAGGCTTCCGCCGGCTCCGCTTTGTACTTAAACTTTTCAAAGAAATTTTTTAGGGCCTGGGACATGTGGAGGGGGACATGCACATGTTTGGGGACTGGACCCTTGAGTTTTATTTTGAAGAAGCACCAGAGAGGACACTTGGAGGCTTCCGCTCACTCTGCCTTTTGCTTGGACTTTTCAATGGCGAAGGAGACTATCTCGGACCTTAGACACATGGCGCCTTCTGTTGAACCTTCAAATTTTTAATAGACTCTACCAGAATGAGACACGTGTTGAGCCCGCACTTGTTTGGGGTCTCTACTTTTGGGGACCATCTCAAAATGTGCCATTGAGACACGTGGCAGGCGAGGAGATGGAGAAACGAAGCTTCGGGGTTATTTAAGGTTTTTGCCTTTTGTAAAAGGGGATAAAATTGTAAGTTGAAGTGTGGCCCCGATAGGAAAGTAATGCCAGCATTGAATAGTCAAAAATGGAGGTGCGGGCCCATGGGGAAAATGTGGAATTTTTTCCTTTTTGGAAAATAAGTATAAAGTGAAAAAATGAAGCGTAGGTCCGCTGGAACCCACATTAGAAGCTAAAGGTGGAAGGGTGGAGCTGCGGGGAAAATTTGGAAAATTTTCCTTTTCCAAAAATGAGGTAAAATAGCATAATCGAGCCACGGTTCCTCTGGGACCCACATTAGGACACGTGTCAAGCCCGTTTTCTAAGGGCGGAGGGGTGGAGAAAAATGTCAAAATTTTACTTTTTTCCAAAAGTTATAAAATGTCAAAAGTGCTCCCAAGCCCGTTTCCAATCACATTTTTCCATGTGGAAGGCTCAAATTAAAAGTTGAAAGGAAAGATCAATGGTTAGCTATGCATTTCATTTGATTTTCCACCATTTTTGCACCAAGACTCTTAGAGATGCGTGGAATACGCATTTTTGCATCATTTTCATCATTTTTGATGAAATTTTGTAAATCTCTTTGTCGGTAAGGTGCCATTAAATAATTCGAAACTTAAATTGTGAGTCAAGGATCATTGAGGTATATTTTGAAGAGGGAATTACTCGGGCACTCAAAAAAATGGGAAAATGCAGAGGAGATGGACATGGGGGAAGAATTGAGAGGAAAAGGAGGGAAAAAGGATGAAATGATGAAAGTGCATGCGTAAAAGGTGAAAAAGGCGTCACCTCGAGAGCAAAAAGGGATGACCTGTCAAGTCCAGCTATGCAGAGGCTCGAAAAATGATTAAAAAGGGGATTTCTTACATGAAAAAATCAGAATGATTAAAGGGACTCCTAAAAAGTTGTGGCATGACATCCTAGTCATTAGTCGAGGGTGCAACAAATGTGATCGTTCACAATTGGTCCACCGGGTAGATTTCGGATCTGAATTTGTTAAGCATCGTTATCTGAAACAAATTGGTAACAAGAAAAGGTCCCTCAAATATTCTTCTCTTTTGGGGGGAAAATTGAGTGGGAAAAAATCTATAAATGTAATGAGAATAATCTTGCAAAAGGTCAGAGTTTGAATTCTTGATAAAAATTTGAGAAATTCGTCTTCCCGAGAGACCAAAGTTGAGATAACTGTTATTTTCTTCTGTGTTAAATTTTTTGTCGTGTCAAGTTGGTTGTAGATGTATAGCCATTGACAAGCACTGAGATTGCTCTAGAAGCTTTCCCCTGTTGATGAATCTAAGCAATTTTGGAATTAATTTGTGTCTAATCTCTAGCAATTTTGTGTCTTCTTTGTTTTAGAATGTCTGCAAATAGTTTCTTTAGTTCTATTGCAATCTTACATTGAAATTTTTATGAAATCACACAGGATCTCATCCCTATGATAGTCTAATGGTATTTACAATTTCATTTCAAGAAGAGCCTTCATCTTGGATGAGATAAACAAATTTAAAATCAATTCACTGTCATTTGTTGATAAATATTGTCTGTAAGTCTTGGGTGTACCTTAGGCATGATTAATCAGAAACTTTAGTGTTTAATTGAGTCTTTCAATTTGAGCCTTCGTGTTGGAGTCTCAAAGATTATGTGAAAACGTGTTGATCTGGGCCTCCATTAAAGCACACCTTCTAGTTGAAGGAACATCTTGATTGTTATGAAGTTTTTATGTTGTGAAGTTGTTCATTTTTGTGTAGTCCCTTTGAAGATCGGGTATACTCAACTTATCATGCTGCTTCATCTCCCACCAAAATCATATAAAAACCATTGATCCACCTGAACTACCCCTGTTTTCCCTCTGTATCAACAAAGGAACAAAATCTACTTGCAAAAATATGTAAAACAATCATGATTTCTTAATGTCTTCAGTAACCTTAGCCTTGTGTTGAAAATATCTCCATTGTTTAGAAGTGACAACTCTTAAGAGTTAAATCATGGAGAATTGACCGCATTTTCCCAAGGTTCCCTTCATAGAATTTGTGTAAAGGAAGGATATCTCCATCTCCTTCATCAAAAAGTGGTTACACTAAGGGTGCTCTCACCATGGTCGAAGAGGCACGACCTAAAGTAGTGAGGACAGGTCAAATCCTCTCAAAGGTGTTATCCATCTCTCCACAAATCCCGAGTAAACAAAGGTCAGTTAGATCTCATCCCGGCTACAAAATGACACACACTTTGATCTATCTCGCCTCTAAGCTCCTATCGAATATGTGTTGCTACTCGGCTTGAAAAGGAGAACAAATTTGGATACCAACAGAATGACTCTGCTTTGGTGGCTTTTTAAATATGAGGTATAAAAAGCCTTATAGGATCAGGTTACAATTTCTTTTGTTGATCCTTTTGGGCTGAGCTACTTGTTGTTTTGTGAGAAAAAACAAAATTGTTACCTATTTTTTGACCTGCATTTGTTGTTTTATTAGTGATCGTGGGCAAAACAGGCCTATTTTGTTGTTATTCTCTTTCCTAAGCCTTTTCTTGGGATTTAGTCATGACCGTAATAAAGTCTTCCTCTCCAAATTTTGACCACATTTTGTTATGGTGGTTTCCGTGAAAGTATGAGAAAACCTCTTTCCGCTGCCCACCCTCCATTTGAGGCATGAATAATGCTTCAAGTTGAGGTTGTGCAACAAGGCTTATATTCAGGAATACATTTGGACAATTTTGATATTTATCCTCTTGAATGAAGTTAATCTTGCAAGGTTGACACCATTCTTTTGAAACCATATTAACTAGGACAAGCACTAGATGAACTAAGGGCTATTTTGGGTCAAATTCCTAGCTAATATGGCTATCTATAATTATATTTTTGTTGATAAGGCTACCTATTATGTTTATATTGGTTGATTTTGTTGAAGTAAGGTGCTTGATAGGGCCTACTAGGTTGTGGGTCAAATTTCCTTGGCTGATATGGTTGTCTATAATTATAGTTTTTTGACTTATTTTGTTTTTCTGAATTGAGATCAATTTATTACCCATAGTTTGCAGTGCTTTGAAAACATCATCTGATGGAGCTAGAATAGTAGGCTCTACAATGGTAATAGGCTGAGGAATAGGTAGTGAATCTGCTATAAGAGGCATTGAAGGCCTTGGTGCCAATTTACTAGCTTGAATAAGGTTGTTTTCAGCTCGGATAACAATATCATAAGTTTCGGGAGAGTATCTCCTCCCATAGATTGAATCATAGTTGAAATATCATTGTTTAGGGCTCTAAGATAATAAAGAAAAGCATGGTCAGCTTGAGGCTTGACACTTGCTAGAATTCTTTCCCAAGTTCTAGCAAAATGAATATAAAACTGACCATTAACTTCATGAGGAGCTCTCTTAATTGTAGACAATTGTTCTATGAGGGATAAATGATCCGAATGATCTTGAAATTGTTTCAGCAATTTCTCACCTAACTCATCCCAAGTTCTTATGCTTCCAATTTCTAAGGTTCTATACCATTGCAAGGCTTTCCCTTTAAATGATGTAGCTAAAAGTCTCAAAGCCACATCTTCATGTGTTATATTATGGATTGCACATAGGTCTACAACATATGTGATGTGCTCAGTAGGTGTAACCTGATTTTCACTGGTGAATGAAGGAAAATTTTCATGGTAGCATTAGAAATACCATGATAAATTGGAATTACTAATGGGCTGCCATTAGTAAAGGTCACAAAATTCCTAGGTGGTTGAATAGCCATACGAAAAACTAGGATTTGAACAAGAAATTAATACTAGGTGAAGGAAAATTTGGAGGAGGGTTGTTAAAACCAGGTCTATTATAAGGTAGGGTGTTACCAACTCTTCTTCTTCTTACAAAATTCAAAGGTAAAGAAATAAACTCAGAAGGAATTCCTCTCACCGATGATCTTGTCGTTACTTTAGGCATGGAATATGCTATAAAATTAGTCTGAAATCAGCCTTACGGAGTCGCCAAATAAATCTTTTAATCTTTAGAATAATTTTTTGCAGCTTGTTGCTCTAAAAGTAACTTTTATTTGCTTTGAATCTTCTATAAATTGTTGTAATTCACTTGTAGATCTGATTTGTTGTCCCACCGAGCGTGCCAAAAATTTCTATCTCTCGAAAGTGCACCCTGTAGAGAGATGACTGCAGGGGTTCTAAGCTTTCTCTGGATCTCTCTCTTTCATAGATACAATGGAAACACCTTAGGTCTGTGGGTATACCTATTGTTGAGGTGAGTCTCGGTATCAAGGCCGATTCCTTCTTGATGTATCCTAAACTAATTTTTAGGGGTTTTGAGGGTAAAAAGATGACTGTAAATGAATTGAAAAATGGGGTGATACACCAAACTTGTTGAGGGCTTTGACTGAGTACATGCACAAATATCGAGAATGGATTTTGGTTGAACAAACCAATAGTTTTTAGTAGAATATTAAGGCAAAACACTTGATGTATTAAGGGGATGATTCACAACAATACTGTTAAGATAAGACATGCACACTAATATTATGAAGAAATAACTAAATTTGTAGCAAGGTAAGATGATTAATCAAGGAATTTGAAATTCACAAGAAATAATAAGGTATACACAACACTACAAATAATTGGAAAGGTAGAAATCAATTTTCATTCAAAGGAAAAAAATGGAAAAATCTACTTCAACCCTCCTATGTCCAAAAATTCCTCCTTTGTGCCTTACAATTGCACACAATATATAGCAAATTTATTCATCCCACCCTTCCTAAAAATAGACTAAGATTTGTACTCACCCATGTATTCTAGTTTTATCAAGGAATAAAGAATAACATGCTAATTACAATGAGGCTACTAAGGCCTGAGTATAAAAATAAATCAGTCAATCTGTAGTTGAGTGATCTATTTTTAAAATGAAATGGGATAAATAACTTGGCTAATAATAAATCTTTGTTTGATGAGAAAGTCTTCTCCAATACATGCAACTTGTCTTCAATTGATTGATGTGACATCTACAATTTGATCCACTTGTAATTGTAAAATTGGCACTTTAAACCCGCCCCTTGGATGCACATGCAAGAATAAATTCATGTGTGAGTAAAATAATATCTTTATTTGCAATACTTAAATAAAAAATCACCCATGCATTCATCCTAATGGGGACCACCTTTGGTTCTGATTCGACATCTATTTTGTCTTCTTGTGATCACATGGAGAATTACACTCTGAGAAATTTTCAAACCCTCCCACTGTGGGGACCACCTGTGATGTGTGTACACTTGGAGGGTACGAGGCTTCCTTTTTCAAAATATTGAAGTCAATATTTACAAATGCTAAGGTAAAATATCTTTTGGCTATACTCCATCACTTATCATTGGTCCCTCATAACTTGGTCATTGACATACATTATGGTATTTGATAATATTTTGGGCCTCATTGCATATAATAATAAGGTTCCACTTTTGATCATTACGTGATTTTTAATGTTGTAAACTTAGTCCAAACACATAATTATTGATTATATCATTTGTTTTCTCCTCCAAGTTGCACATAACACATGCTATGGTCAAGATCTTGATGAATATTCTGGCACTTTTTGAAAATGAGGTCACATGACCCTTTACATAGTTGATAGTGTATACTATATTCTTCGTTCGAGATAATCATTACACGCATGATTTTAATTTGGCCCCTTTCCTCACGTTGCATTGACCCTTAGCTTTGTCGGTGATAGATTACTTAACCCTAATTATGATTTTTTCATTTATTTTCCATGTATGTACCTTGGACATGGGTTGGTCTGTGAGTTTGCATTGATTTGTGATTTTTATCAATCGTTGATTGAAGTACCTACTTCATTATAGCCATCGATTTTTGAGCATCTAGATTTGCATTGATTATGGGTTTGGAGATCATGTAACTACTTCGTGTCCATTGATCTCATGTACTTGTTGATCTTGCACATGATCGATCGTAGCTTGGTGGTTGGCTTGGGTTATCATCTGATACCGTCGATTTTTATATTGTTGATTTGGTACCATTGATTTCTAACTCATTGGGTGAGTTAGGTCACCATGAGTTAATTGGCGAAAGTGTTTTAATTGTACCCAAAAATGATCATTTGCATGTAATTTCTAGTTTGTAGGGTGAAGCCCTATAAAATTTTCTTCAGGACTATCATTGTTGATGCTAGGAGATCAATTTTTGTGTTCATACCTCGATTCATGAGGCTCTGTATCTACTAATATTTACATATTTCATCATACTTGTTCTAGTTTGAGCTCTGAAGAAGTTATAAGGTCGTAATTTTGATCATTTGGGCCTTGAATGGCGAAACTTGAAAATTATTTACATTCTTCTGTGCAATGTTACTTTTGTGACCTAATGCCATTGACGTTATTTCAAGCTCACTTCTTTTCGTGGGCATGGTTTCGAGTTTCAATAAAGAGCTCTATATTTCTTTCTCATAGTTGAGCCATTTTCGGTGAATGGAGTTTTTTACCTTGGTTTTCATTCCTCGTGATAAAGCACCTTCCGATCCTGGCCATTTCCTATTTTGTAATTCATTACGAGCTTGTATTTAACAATGGCTACTATTTTGGGACACGAACACGTGTTATTCACGAGATTTCTGGTTTGGTTATTACGAGTATCCAAATGGAGTTGGGGTTTCGAGTTGTTCCATATTTTCAAGCCATTGAAGTTTCCGAGCACACTTTGATTCAGGTAAGTATATATATATATATCTATCGAGGTATCTACCTTGTTTTCTTCTATGTTGGGGTTCAACGTAATGACCTGATGAACTCTGTCGTTATTATTTTTATATATTGAAGCTCTCCATGAGAAAACCCTAGTTTTTCGTGGGTATATTTCATTACTTGGGAATTTTAGTTTTTCTTACCGGATCATAGGATATCCTATTGCCATGGTTGCTTTCTGATTTTATGATATTTTTTGTTGGATTTGAAACTATGGTTTATCAATCCATTGTGTATTCGACTGAATATTTTATGGGTAAGCCCGAAATCGACCTTGCTCTCTGAATCAAATTTAATTTATCATTGCATCTAGGGTTTGAGCTTGAAGGTTTCATCACTCTCTGGATGTATTTCTTAACCATTGAGTGAGTAAGGAATGTTCCACTGTAATTTATTTGCTCAAATTTGCATAGTTAAAACTCTATATCTTGTTAAAGCTTTTGTTGTAATAGTAGCCATTATCAATTTTGTTGGAGAGTTCGGTGCTTAACATCTTATCATAGTTGGCTCGAGCCTATCAAAATAGTTTAGGTGTGAAGCCCCTTATCTATGTTTTATAATTCATACATGACTTGTTTGAATTTATTCCTGGTTCTTCTTTTGGGGTTTATATTACACCTATTATTCATGTATTTGTTCATTACTTCAATGGCTCAATTTCTTACCTGATATGATGTAAAACCTATTTTCTCATATCTGTACCATTCAATATCTAGCTCTGTAATGTTTTTCCATCATTATTTCCCTTTATACATATACAACGAAGAAGCTGATCTTGTTTGTTCATTTCATTCAACACAAGGATTTGAAATGGTTTCACAAGCTTGAACATTAGCTTGTCCTTTTGAGAACCAAGGTTACCAGATTTATTGTGGCTAGCACTGTAAAATTTATTGGTTTTCATTTTGTACCTTCTTTGATGGAGGTGATCTCGGCTCTGTATTTGGATGATCAATCAGAAAACTTGAAACTTTATGTTAAATATTGTTTCATCAACTCAAGAATGCCTGGATATAAGCATTGTTTCTTTTCACTTGCGTACATGAATTTGTTATCATTGATCATTGCTTACTTTATGAACTATAGATAGCTTGAGCACCTTTTCTATCAGAATCGATACTCTCCTAAACTTCATATGATTGAATATTATGATGTGACATTTGAATACTAACCACATATGCAAAATTGATCTTTGTTAAAATTGTTGTATTCTTATGGCATTCACTTGATGACAAAATGTCTCTACAATATTTTGATTGAATTTCTTTACTTTTATATTCATCTCAATCTATTTGATTCTTAAGATACATGCACTCTGAATTTTGGAAGTTTATGGCTCCTGAAGGGCTATATTTCTATTCAAACCACCTACATGATACCCGAGGCCTGCATTCTGATGTTTGTAGAATTTGTGCTCATATGCATGCCTTTTTTGTTGGAAGCATGGGCCTTTACTATAGAGGAAACAAATATATCGATTGATGTATTTTAAGATAAATTTGCAATGGCTGCAACCTGATGAAGAGTTGTACTTATTTTTAAAATCTTAAACTGATTTGATGAACCTGGAATATCACCAAATATTTGAAGATCTAATCCATGTAATTTTGAATCATTCTTCTTTGAATAGTTTGGACTACCACATATATTGCAATCTCCTAAAGATATATCTTTTTTAGAACTTGAATATATTGAATTCTTTGGATAGGGCATGTGCTTCATATGCTAGTAGTAAGGACAACTCTTTGTATGGTTACCATTTTGCATTAGTTAAATCTCTGTCCAACTTAGTTGTATAGAAACTTGAATTCCATATAACTTACATTTGTTTTAAGATAGTGTCCTCTTTTGCAAGATGTCTGTTGTTGGAAAAGATGGATCACTTATCTCTGATTCGACCATACCAAGAGATGTTCTTTCTGATTCTATCCTTTATTGATGAATCTGTATGATAACCCATTGTTTTCTTGACACTATAACTTTGCACTTTTGAATCTTATTCTGATGCATGGTCGCTAAGATGTTGAAGTTGGAAATGATCACTCTTTTCTATAATTGATATTTGTGATTTTGTTGATGAGTTTTCACTATTTGATCCTAGCTTCAAAGGTATAATTTATTCATCATGATGAACATCCTATCCACGATACGCACGCGTAACTTTGCTATGTACTTGGATAATTTCTCATTCCAGATTTATGTCGTGCAATCATTCACAGATGGATGGGATGGCTCATAGTGTGTGCATTGTGTCCTTATTACTCTCTGTCGATTTAAAGGGTTGATACCTAGATGACATTGTTGTAGCTATATTAGGTGTTAAGTGTAGTAGTAGTCATGATGGCTTTACCCGTAAGTGCTTCCCAAAGGCACTATATATACTGAATGTTGTGAATGAGATCTAGGATCTCATGAGTGTTTTAGAACCAAATTTCACTATTTTTTATTACAACTCTCTTCCAGTTTCTGAGAAGTTACAATATTTTTGTTGACTATGGCAACCTAAAAATTAGTACAATATACTAAAGCATATAATTACATTCAAAAAATTGAAAAAATTGAATGGCAGGCAAAAAAATTGTTTTGGGCCCTAGTGGCCTCCGGAGCCCAATACGACCCTCTATGCCAAAAATTGCAAAAAAATAGTTGAAAATGCAATTTTTAGGTATACCTCCTTCAACAAAAGTTGCTCGGAATGAAAAAATAAGAGGTCTAGGAGAAATTTTCCCCTAAAATAGGTTTTTCTCACTAACATTTTAGGGGCCTGTTTAGTCATAACTAGATGTTTAGTTGAGGTTTTTCCACTAGTTTTGCCTCCAAGTTTGGTGGTTTTTTCAAATTTTCCACTAAATGGAAAAATGGTTTGAAATTCAAGTTAGGGGTGGGGGTCGAACCCCAAACCTCCCACACCCAAAGCCTTCCACTTATCCAACTAGGCACCTTGTGTACTTGGGATATGAAATGAAGGAAAACAACTTTATATTAAAAAAACATGGAATAACCTTTTTTTAAATGACATGGCACCTTTGGAGGGAGGATCCACGTGGCCTACGTGCCTTGAGGATGGTTTAGGTTTTGTTTCCATGAGATAAGGATCTGAAGCTCTTCCTTTTCTATTTCCTTTGGTCTTCGCGCGCTTTGGATCATTTTTTTAATTGATGCACCATTTGTTATGGTTGTGTTTGTTGCAGAATCACGTGGAAGGTAGGTTGAAATGTTGGAACCACTGTTGTTTTTTTTTTTAGGTCGGGGTCTCTAAACGTGTGGAGGGCTCAGGAGGAGTTGAACAAGGGCACAACTCTTCCAGGGGCTTGATCAGTGCAACCTACCCTTGAACATTCCCTTAACAGAGCTCAACTATGTCATTGCTCGTGGAATAGTTGGCGTTCAATGTTTGCATAGCTCCATGGGGCTTAGCCAGAAAATGCACACAACTTTTATTTAATCAACTCATTCAATTCTTCAAGACCTGCAAACAACTCACCTATGTAATGGATCGACTTGCCAATGTAGATTCAACTCTATTTGAGCTCGGTGATAAGCTCTTCAATGAACACGCAAGGTAGATCTTGCAATGGCCTGGCTCGACCAATGTTAGCTCGGTAGGAGGGGTTTGGCCTCTAGAAAATGAATACAACTCTACAACTCGGTCAGTGACTCTTTAACAAGCTCAGCTAGTATTAGCTATAGTTAATACTATCTTGATTGGGGAAAAAGAATTTAAAAAAATCTATTCCTGCAGCAAATTTTTCCTAGTGAAGGGTGCACCAGTGCAAAAACAAATTGTGTTCCAAACACCTGGAATAAATAGGAGGTTGTGGGGAGGCAAGGATGGGGGTTGGGAAGTTGCAGGAGGCTGCATGAGCTCTCAATTGCTGCAAATACTTCTCCAATCTCCTCTATCTCTTCTGCTCTCTCTTTTCACACCTTCTCTGGTCACAGGTCCAAATTAACCAGCTCTGATACCAAAATGTAAAACAAGGACGAATCTGTAGAATTATATTAATCAACCAAATCAAATTACAATAGAGAGGCTACAATTCTTATAGGAATTGAACAACCATGTGCAGACAAATACAAGGTTGCACAGGTACAACTAAAATCATAACAACTTCCAAAATACATCGGGAAGCAATAACCAAATACAAACAAGTATAGTTGCAGCAATAATGCAACAAATAAACAATATGATATAAAATGAAAAATATTGTTATAAAACTATATAACAATATATAAACTAATTACCTTATTAAATAATTAAATATTTAAGGTAATATAATGCATAAATTAACCTAACAATATTGTCACAAGTTGCAAAGAAGTAAATTCATTTTACTTATCAAGACTCAATGGAGAATAATTTCCCATTCATGTGAATGGGATTCATCTCAAAGATTTCTTTTGACAACGATTTTGCATTTGTACAGTGTTTGTTTTGTTCATTTCCTCCAAGTGCTTCGCACATTGTGTTGTTTTCTTTTCTATTTCTTTTCAAAAAACAAATTGTGTGTGCTTTGAATATATTTTATTTTTAGGACTCTTTTGCCTAATGGTTTGTATAAGGCTACTGGCCTAAAGCTTATCAAGAAAGCATTCCCTGGATGTCGTAAAAAAATTTAACCTTTAAAATTACCTTAATAGGAAGGTGTTTTCAAAAAATTGTCTAATTCTTTTAAACTTTAGTAGAGTTTTCTTACCTGAAAGTTTTTTTTTTATTTTCAAAGTTTTCCAAACTTTGAAGTCAGAATTTTCGGACTTTGTATTTTAAGAGGTCTTCTCATTTTAGGTTTTTCCATCGATTATAAAACAAAAATTTTGTTCCCAAGTTGAAGTCGAAACTACGAAGTTCCAAAATATTGGATTTTTCCTTGGCATTTTCGTTATTTTCGTAGTCGGTTTGAACTCTTAAGTTCGAAATTTCAGAACTTGGACTTACTTGGTTAAGGAGTCTCACATTACCCTATAGATATTTGCATTCCCAATTTTGAAGTCTTAAACTCCAAAGTTTCAAAATTTTAGAACTTCGGCCTTTTGGGGTTTTGGACTTTGGGTTTCACATTGTAATGATCGCTTCATTTCAGAGTTTTGAGGGTTACGATTTGAAGCTTCCACAAAAATTAATTTCCAACTACCCCCACATATGTCAGATTTTGAGCATTAATTTCAAGGTTCCCTATATAAACTCAAAATTTTACCTGTCATTTTCACCTGGCTTTTGCTTTGACACCCTGATTTTACCGCACCATTTTGTACTTTCAAGGCATCACTTTCAAGGTAATTTTTTAGGTTATTTCTTCTTTTTGGTTTATGATTCATAGGATTTTTTGTTTGTTTATTTTTTATTTGTTCTTATTTTCTTGCTTGACATGGAAACTCTTATCATCCACCGTTCATCTTTAACCATGTTGTTTGATTCTTTTCTCAATATTGCAAGCTTCAATTCATGCAAGCATCTAGTCTCATCAAATCCAAGGATTGTGTAACAAGTTCCTTTTAGATCTTTAGAACAGTTAACCTTCATTCTCTCAAAATGGTGCCTTTTAGGTATTTCAAAACAATGCATTTTAGAGATTTGAGGGTTTTCTTTCCAAAGTTTGGAGTTAGCATTGCCTTCAAAGTTTCAGAGGTCAGAGTTTCAGACATTGGAGTTTTGGGGTTTCACTTTTTGGGGTTTCAAAACTAGGAGGAGTTCAGGATTTAGAGGTTTGTACTTCGGAGTTGAAGCCTTTTTGAAGTTTCCATTTTAAGACCTTTGGACTTCAAAATTTTGGAACCTTTAAGGTTTCTTATAAAATTTTCAAATATCAATCGGATTCCAAATTCCAAATTCATGTCAACTTCCTCATCAAAATTCAAGGGAAAAATTAAGTACACATTCTTAGGATTTGTTCCTCATTCATGCCTATCTTTAGATTTGGGAATATTAGAGATACTGATCTTGGACAAGTGGATATACCAGACTTCTAGGAAAGATTAAAGGCCCCTAATAAGAAACCTTGGATGCAGGCCATATTCGATAGTGGGCTTGCTCTCGCTATGGGTTTTCCTTCATCCATGCATTTCCCTAAGTTTTTCTTGGCCACAAAACTCACTTTGATAAGGATTCTAAATCAGTAAAAGATGACAACGAAAAGGTCATGATTAGGCTAGATATTGATTTCTTCAAAGATTTATTCCAACTTCCAAATGTTGAGGAATATGAAACCATTACACCAGAAGCTGCAATCAAACATTGGGATAAATAAATTGAACTATGTACAAAGGTCATGATGAAGATTTATTTAGCCAAGAATGTCACTAATATTCTTAAAACATTGTTCCATTCAAACTTCATCCAAGAAGTAAATGATCTTATTTTATTGTTGAGTAGAGTTTTGGGTCTCGCTTCGGTGAGGAATTTCAAGAATGGATGTTTCTTTATATTTCTACTATCAATAAGAATAAGGAGTTCATACGATGGGGGAACATATCAACAACTCAATTTTTTTTTAGTTGAGCAATGTCTTGACTTCTAAAACTTCTTCATGACTTCCTTCCTCATTTATGTTTTAAGCTTCCATGGGAGAATTCAATGGTTTGAATAAAAAAAAGTGTTAGAAGTGTGTCATGATTTATGAATTTTATCCTCAAATTACAATGGAAGAAGGAAACAAACATTTCCGTAGGGTCAATGATGCCTTTTTTGCTATCCTCCTTTATCATTTTGATAAAAATTGTATAATCAAAGAATTTCTGATGAAGCTTTTAAAGAGGTAAGGGAATGGGGAGCCATCTATCTTCAATTCCCGACATTCACATACATCAGGATTCTAGGTTTTCTAGGTTCCCTAGAAAATTACCAAGATGTCCTACCGATAAATGGGTCTTGTTAGAATTGGTTTGACAATTGTTGGATTATCATAAAATTCAAAATAAACGACATAATATGGAGTCTAGTTTCCTATTTCAATAGGAAGGTATACATGTGCCAATATTTACAAGGTAAAGAATGTGGATGGAGAAATGTCTGAAGTTACCTTGCAAACTTTCCATCCCAGAACTAACTTTGATTACTGGGGTAAGTTCAGTGAAACATGATTGGCCAGTTCTCACGTTCCTCAATTGGAGGATATTTGGATTCACTATCGGGATGAGATTATTATCAAAAACACGAATATGAAAGGTTGACCTTGGATGAAGTTAAACAATTCAGTATTGCAGATATTTTGGAAGGGATGGAGGATGATGATGAAGTATTGGATCCAATTTATAGGAGCAATAATGTTGTCAATCAACCTTTTCCATGGATTGATTTGTACCAAGAGGAGTGTTGTAATACTAAGGAAAGGACGGGGCCCATTTTTCAAAGGACATATGATTGGTTGGCTACCTTGGGAATTTCACCCAAAGGAATAGATCAATCTATAAGAATAGAATCCCAACCAACACTAAGTCTCCCTACACCCACAAAAGGAAAGAGGTCTACCCAAAAGGCCAATATAACTCCAAGGAAGATCTCATTTATTGTTGGAATTTCCTCTCTTTCAAAATTTCCTACTGTGACAAGGTTATGTCCTCTGCAACATAAGTATCGAAGTTGTTAAAGTTATTGATTCTCAACTTGTATCACAATATTTAACACCCCTTCCTTCACTACCATTTTCACCATCTTCAGCACCACTCACCCCAACATTATATGTTGTTCCTCCACTCATCTTTTATTTTCCATCCCCATCCATAGCCCAATTTTTTTCATCTCTTCTTGTTCTCTTAGTAGGGGAAATTATTGGGTCTCGGTTTCCATTCCATTTCCTTCCACTTCCACTTCCAATCCTATTACATCCACTCCTGAGGCTATTCTCACTTCCACCCTATCTATCATTACCACTTCCATTTTATTGTAAACTGATATTACTAGTGCTATTGTTTTATCTAGTGCTACAGGTGCCGAACTAGCCATGCCACTTTAGTCTACGTCTATTAGACCTGAATGGATATATCGCCAAACCCTAAAGTAGAAGAATAAGATGAACCTTGTATATTTGATAGATGTGTCTTAGAACCTACTCTGAAGAGATGGGATAAATGGCCAAGTATATCATCTCTAATTTATCAATAAGCCAATCGGAGAAAGGTTCATGGAGGTAGCTACTCCCGTTGAAGGGAAAACTAAAGAAACCATTACGGCAGCAAATTATCAAATCTCTAGGTTTTCACTAGGAAAGGCAACACATGAAGGTGCCAAACAGGATGTTCAAGTGGCCCTTGGAAATTTGTTGGAGAAATATGATAAAGATAAAGCTTCCAAAGATGAATTGAAATCAAAATTTGAACATCTCACTGCTCTTTTAAGGAAAGTAACACAACCCACTCCAACCATTGATCCTTCAACTACAACTACTCTGACAGTTTCTTCCATTTTGGATGATATTTCATATCATGAAATTGAGAAGATAGGTCAAAAGGGAAGATCAATGTATGGATGGATAGAGTGCAAGATTTAAGAAGTTAATCCCTTTATCAAAACGTATGTTGAATTATATAATGATTTTAAATTGGAAGAACTTCCATTCTCGAGATAGATGAAGTCCTCTTTGAGGAAAATAATAATTTGAATATGAATTTTATTACATGGGGAGAGATTAGAGAAATGAACCCATACTTCACCATGAATGATTAATTGATGATACTTCTAAATTGTTTGAGTTTCAAAAAGCTATGGAATTTAGATCCTAGGTATTGCAAGATTTGATCAAGAAATTGGACGATAAACGTGTGGAAATAATGGATGGTCTAAATGATATTTCAGAAGAATTTGATAATATCAACTATAATTTTTCAATGAGAATATTGATGCTCTTCTAGTTGACCAAATTAAATCAAATTTCAAATATTTGGTGAAGAAGGATGATGAAGTGACTAAAACTTTCAATATCAATTCAATTTACAGAGTTAGTCTCATGCCGAATTTCATAAGTTAGCTGAAGAAAGTAGTGAATAAGTTAAAAAGGTTTCTATCCAAATTTGTGAGAGAGATTGATACAACAGACATGGTAAATCATTATGCATGTGGACCAGAGGAAGAAGAAGTATAGGGAATCATCAAATATTTCATTGATTACAAGCACTGGGTGGCTATGTGGGAAATAAGTTAGAGAAAATTGAATAAAGAGAGATGTTGCAGGTCCAAGCTAAGCCAAGCATCCATGATTGGGATAGTTTTTATTGTCAGCCCGAAATTCCCTTTTTGAAGTCAAGTTTCAAAAAAATCTAGTCGTGCCTTAGAGTATCAAATCACGTCAAGCCTAACATTGTTTGTAGTTTTCCTGTTCATGGAGAACAATTTGAAAGTCAGGCGTATGGTAAAGTTCCTTTCCTTTCCTTTTTTATTTTTTCCCCACGATTGGGAATGACAGCATATTTTCCCCATTAAATTTTTCCCCAACATCCATGGGCTATATGTGAATATCTTTGATTGGATGCGGTTTGGCCATATTTCAAGGTTAATGGAAGCCTCCACATGTCCAAATGGGCGCAACTCTAAGGGGTAGGTTCAAGGGATAATCTTCAAATAAGCGCAAGCTTTCCACGTGTCCCAGGTACAAAATGAAGATAGAACAAGCTAAAATCAGCTAAGTATGGAAGGCTCGGGGATGGCGCCACATGCCTCATCAACGAATCTTTAAGAGTCAAAGATGGTGGTAGTTCTCAAACTTGCGCCAGATCCTCCATGTGTCCTAGGTCCAAAAAGGGATAGAGCCGATCATTAAAATTGACTAAGAGTGGGTGGGTTGGTGGAAGTCTCCATGTGCCTTAATGATGCCATTTTGAAAGTGAAATCAAAGGTTTGGTCTCCAAGTAGCGCCATCTCGCCACGTGGTTAAAGTCAATGAGGAGACAGAGTTGGTAGTTGAAAAGTCCAAGACCGGCGGAAGGAGACACGCATCATCTTGACACAATTTTAAGAGGTGTTTCAAAATGGAAACTCAAATGAGCGCCAACCCTCCACGTGTCTAGGGGTCAACATAGGTCAAGCAAGAAATAGACCCGAATCGGTAAAGTATGAAGGAACCGACGGAGCTCTCCACGTGTCAACCTGACACAACTTCAAAGGAAAAAAATTTAAAGGCATCACAATCCCACTCAAATTAATTTCTCCCATGTGGGTGGCCCAAATTTGAAGTTGTAAAATCAAATCGAATGGCCCATGTTTTAACTGGTAAAATAATGTAACGATCGTATATTTAAAAACTATTTTTTCTGCCATTAATGTTTCTTTGCAAATCAAGAATTTGAAAAGGGCGTGGATGATTGGAATAAGTTGTAACTGTTTCTTGCTTGCTCGAGGAAGTTGTAACCATCTCTTGTGAGCTATATCATGAGATTTCAATTCCATTGTAAAGGGTTGGATTTTTATTATTCGGGAACTGTAATTTGAATGGTAAGAAATCAATACAAAGGTTTTTCCTTTTTCTTTTGCTTTCTCTTTACTTATAGTTATGATATAAGAATCATCTAATCCTTGTGTGCTTGTAAACTTTGTGTTCTAGTTTGAACAATATCTAGAACTTTGAGTTTGTGAATTGTGTCTATTATAAACATGGATGGTTCTATTCTTTATCTTATTTGCATAATACATATAAGGGTTTTCTCTGCCATCTCTTTTCCTTGAAAGTATTGTCTTCTTCTACCTCCCTCCTCTCTTCAAATTCTTATATCCTCATGTATTGATAACTTTCCAGGATTAAAACACATTTCAGGATATTGGGAAACCACCATTGAATGAAATAATGTGCATTTTTACATAGGTTTTGCCCCTACTTTCAATAAGGGAACCTCTCCCATTAAAGAGGAGGGACTTGCTTGTCCCCGATTTTGGTTTCATTCCAAGTGTAAATCTGAAACCCACAATTTTTGGTGACTCCTTCCTGGGGAGGAATTTGTTGAAAATTCCCTTTCTAAAAAAATAACTAATTTTATCATTTCTTTGATCTAACGATCTAAGATATACTCATGGTAGAAGGGCTCTTGGAATTTAACATCCCCAATTTCAACTCTTGGATCAACAAGGTTTTCTAATTCCTCCAACATGAAGAAATAGAAGAGCTCATTCCACAAGCACACCTCCTATTAAAGACAAAGCTTCGGTAGTAGCATTCCTCAAGAAAACTAGTCCTAATCTCCATGCCCAAATCCTTGTTGATGTCTAGTTCCACTTCAAATAATTTTTTCAAGGATGGCGGCACCTCAGCCTTGGGGTCAAATAGTTTGGCCTCTGTCCTTCCTCAACCAATACATGAGTTACCTAGGGGTAAAAGGAAAATTTTGCCAAATTTAGAGGTGATGGAAAAGTAAACCCCTGATGAACACACTACAACCTTCATTATTGCATGTGGGGTCCTTGGAGTTGAACATGAGGATGTCTCTGTGAGGCTATTTGTGGAAACCTTGCAAGATAATGTTGCATATTGGTTTTACCATCTTCCTACTAGGACCATCATCGATTTGACTACTATGAGGACTGAATTTGAGCAACGTTTCAAACTTGTTGAAGATGTGCATGCTTTACAAGCTCAGATTTCTCAAATCAAGAAGGATCCACATAATCCTATGAGATAATTTGTGGCTAAGTTTAACAAGTTGCCAACTGACTTTGAACCTCATCCATTAAAAATATTCCAGTAAATACTTTGGGCCTATTGATCCGATTCAAAAGTGTTTCTTCTCGAATGCTCAATTTCTCGGAAGTAAGCTATGCCCGAGGAGAGAAAATCTTGCTACTTTGGATGTTGATAAGAGATTGGTATGTCGGTGTGGAAGATGACTTGATCATTTCTAGATAGAAGCTAAAAGGAGTCTTTCAAATCCAAAGCATCTTCCTCTTCCCCTTCTTCTTGGAGGTAATGCAAATTAGTTGGTGCAAAAGTGGCTAATGACCTCATTACCATTAAGAAACAATTGGCTCAACATGCTCCATATCAATATGTTCCAAGGAAGAATTTTAGCCTAATGCTAATGCTTGCCTCTTCCCAAACCAAGTTGGATATTCAAGGTCCACCTCTAAAGGTGCTTGTTAATGTTGCTCGTGAAGTTCTTGAGCTCGATGATGAGGAAGAAAATGAGCTCTATGATGAACAATAAGAAGAAGATGATGAATAATTGGAGGATCCTAGTGGTTCTCAAGTTCATTTCCTCACCACTGGAGGGTGTTGATGATCAAGATGAATATGATGATGTAGTGGCTAAGATGAACGGTGAGTCATATGTTGTTATGACACGTGGAGTAGACCAAAAAAAGAATTAAAAAAGTGGTGCAATGATAAAAAGATCCAAGGAGTACCCCATCACCATCCCTTTGGTGATTGCAAGAAGAGGATCTCCTATTCCTACTACTTCCACCCGAAAGGTAAGCTTTTGCTAGTCCTTCTTCCTTTACTTCTACTTGAGAATTCTTATCCAACAAATAAAAAATGATAGATCAAAAGCTCCTCCTACTTCTAGTAGTGATTCCCCATCCACATCTGGATATTTTGACATTATAGACCATCTTAAAAGGCCAAGATTCAGATTTATGAGGTAGAGTTCTATCAAACCCATCCTAAAGCCTTTGCCAAAATGGTTAACTTTGAAAAGGTATGTTGATGTTTTAGGCCTTTTTCATCCTTTTTTTACTCTTATGGATCCCTTCTTCAACGTGGAAATGCTTTGAGATAATTGTAAAATGATTCCCAGAGACCTTTATCGACCTAAAAAGAAAAGTTAACCTTAAGTATGATGATCTTAAGGCTTTTCACCCAAAGAAATGCAACATTTCAATGCTCTTAAGCCTAGGATCAAACCCTTCAAACAAAATCAAAGGCAATATAATCCAAAGATAGATGATACAATTTTCCAAGAAATACAAAAGCTTATGAAGGCTAGGATCATCTTCCCCATCCACAATTCAATGTGGATTGCTAATATAGTGAGTGTTATGTATAAAAATGATGAGATCCAGATCTGTGTGGACTTTAGAAATCTAAATCAGGGTTCTTTGAAGGACAATTACCCTCTCCCCATGATGGACCAAGTATTGCAAGTTTTTACATGATCGGAGATGCTATCTATGTTAGATGAATTCTCGAGGTACAATCAAGTAGAGGTGAATATTGTAGATCAACATAAGACTTCCTTTACTACTCCTTGGGGCACCTTTGTATACAAGAGGATGCCATTTGGTCTCATCAATGTTGGTGATACTTTCCAGAGGGCCATGGACTTATATTGGACTTGGATCAAAAGAAAAAGGAAATATAATCCAAAGATAGCTTATACAATTTTCCAAGAAATACGTGCTTTGGTAGTTTGAAAGGGAATTGCATTGTTGTGTATTTGGATGACTTGACCTTGTTTTCTAAAGTAAGAAAAGATCACTTCCAACACCTTGAAACAATATTGCAAAATTGTAGAGAGCATGGAATTTCTTTAAACCCTAAGAAATTCTATGTTTTGTGTCATAGAGGAAAAGTTATTGGGACACATTGTTTCAAAGGAAGGGATCAAGATTAATCCGAGAGAGAGTTCGAGGCTATCCAGAAAATTCCTCTCCCATCAAGTAAGAAAGGTGTCCATTCTTTCTTTGGTAAGATCAATTTCCTAAGGAGATTCATCCCCTATTTTACAAAACTTACTATAAGAATTGCTCGCATGATGTAAGGAAGAAATGGTCCTGAGGAAAATCATTTGAGGAAATTAAACAAGTTATTGCAAAGACTCCAATCTTGGTGTGCCTTGACTTTAGCAAAGATTTCATTATCTATTGTTATGCCACTGAAAATACCCTAGATGCTATGTTAGCCCAGAAGAATGTTGAAGATCATGAGCTCCCAATTGCATTCATGAGTTATGTCTTGAAAATCATGAGCTGAAGTACACTATGATGGAGAAACATGCTTTTGCAGTTGTCAAAGTTGTCAAGTAGTTCAGGTTTTACATTCTTAATTCTCATTCTGTGGTGTTGGTGCCTGATACAACAATCAAATCCATTCTTACTCAAAGCAAGAATTTGGAACCAAGAGAGGTAATTGGGTAGCAAAGGTGCAAGAGTATGATCTTGATATCAGGCCAACCAAGCTAGTTTGGGGTAAGGGCCTGTGTGAACTCATTGCTGAAGGAGCTTCCAAGGAGTTGTCCAAAGATGAAGTTGACGTCCTTGTTGTTTTGTTCCTTAGCTCGATAGATGTATGGTATGTTGACATTGCTCACTTTATGACTTATGGAGAGTGTCCTTCTCACTTGAGTGCCAAAGAGAAGAGAGCTATCAAACTTGAGGTCTACACAATATGTGCTAAGGAGAATGCTTTATTCAAACGAGGCATAGATGGAAGGTTTTTGAAGTGTGTAGACAAGGAGCAACAAAAGAAGTTGTTCTTTTCTTTTCATGACCAGGCTTGTGGAGGTCATTTCTCTTCTGCTATAACAACTCATAAAATACTTCGTGTTGGTTATTATTGGCCCACTCTATTTAGAGATGCATCAAAATGGGTTGGTAAATGTGAAGCATGCCAAACGTTTGTTGGAAGACCTAAGTTGGTTTCTTTTCCTCTCAAGCTTGTAGTGATTGAAGAGCCATTTCAACAATGGGGTTTAGACTTCATTAGAACTCTTAACCCACCTTCCAATGCTAGACATACCCATGTGTTGACTACCATAGATTACTTCACCAAGTGGGTGGAAGCCATCCTAGTCAAGAGCACTACTTCCGAGGTAGTTTGCAACTTCATTAAGGAGAACATATTGATCAGGTTTGGGATCCCAAACAAAATTGTGACTGATAATGCTTCCAAATTTTCTTCTACTGAGATGATGGACTTCTACTATGGGTATGGGATCTCACTTGCTCATTCTTCAGATTACTACCCCCAAGGGAATGGACATGCATAATAAAAAAATAAGAACTTGTGAGAATAGTTAGAAATCTTGTAAATGATTCTTAAAGGAATTGGCATAAAAAGCTATATGATGCACTTTGGGCTGATAGAATTACACCCAAGAGAGCAATTGGAATGTCTCCTTTCCAAGTGGTGTATGGTGTGGAAGCTCAACTTCCAGTCATGGTGGAATTTTCAGCCTTGCATATGATGAAAACCATTGAAGATTCAAGTTTCAATAGCTCTTTGGATAAAAGAATTTTGTACCTTCAAAAGCTTGATGAGGACATATTGCAAGTGGTTGAGAGAATAACTCATCAGTTGAAAGTGAAGGATTTGTTTGACAAGAAAGCCAAACCCAGAGTCTTCCAAGTGGGAGACATTGTGCTACTTTGGGACAAAAGACATGAGCCATGAGGAAGCCATGGTAATTTTGATTCTCTTTGGCTTGGTCCTTTTAGAATCAGACATTTTGTTGGAGAGAACTCTTTTATCCTGGATTACATGGATGGTTCTCCTCTCCCACTTCCTTATAGTGGGAAAGATCTGAAGTTGTTCAAGTCTTAGGTAACTAGGTGGTCCTTATGTATATTATGTAAGTTGTTTTGGTTTTAGGTCATTCTTTTATTTTTCGTTCTATTCTTCCCTTTTGGTTTGTTTTGTTTCTTTTCCCGTCTTGTGTGTGTTGCCTTGTATTGGTTTTTCCTTCAAATCATTTTCCCAATGGATAAAGCATTGGTCCTCTTTTCCCCAGAGTTATCTATAGTTCTTGATCTTTCCTTGTGTCTTTGTTCCAAGCCAAGTCATCCCCAGAAAGAGCCATCTATTGTCGGCCTCAAAATTCCCCTTTTTGAATTCAAGTTTCAAAAAATTTGAGTCTATACCTTGGAATATCGAATTGCGTCGAGCCTGGGATTGTTTGCATTTTTCCTGTTCATGGAGAACAATTTAAAATTCGGGCATATGGTAAAGTTCCTTTCCTTTCATTTTTATTTTCTTCCCCGTAAGGGGGAATGAGATAGGCATATTTTCCCTGTTAAATTTTTCCCCAGCATCTGTGGGTAATATGTGAATATATTTGATTAGATGTATTTGGCCATATTTCTAGGTTCAAAAGAAGCCTCCACGTGTCCAAACGACACAACTCAGGGGTAGGGTCCAAGGGATAGTCCTTAAATAAGTATAAGATTTTGCGTGTCCCAGTACAAAATGAAAACAGAATAAGCTAAAATCAGCTAAGTATGGAAGGCTCAACAAACAACACCAAGTGCCTCATTGGCACATCTTCAAGAGTTAAAGATGGGGGTAGTTCTCAAACTTGCACGAGTCCTCCACGTGTCCTAGGTCCAAAAAGGGACAAAGTCAATTGTTAAAATTGACCAAGTATGGGTGGGTTGGCGGAAGTCTCCACGTGCCTTAACGACGCTATTTTCGGAAGTGAAATAAAAGGATCAGTCTCCAAGTAGCGCCAACTTGCCACGTGGTTAAAGGTAATGAGGGATAGAGTTGGCCATTGAAAAGTCCAAGACCGGTGGAAGGAGACATGCGTCAGCTCGGCGCAGTTTTAAGAGGCGTTTCCAAAATGGAAACTCAAATGAGCACCCCTCCACGTGTATAGGGGTCAACATAGGTCAAGTAGAAATAGACCCAAATTGGAAAAGTATGAAGGAACTGATAGAGCTCTCCATGTGTCATCTTGACGTAGCTTCAAAGGTGAAAAATGTAGAAGGTGTCCGCAGGCTCGCTCTAATTAATTTCTCCCATGTGGGTGGCCCAAATTTGAAGTTGTAAAAGAAAATCGAATTGCCCATGTTTTAACTGATAAAATAATGTAACGATCAGTATATTAATTTTTTTTTTCCACCATTAACGTTTCTTTGCAAATAAAGAATTGAAAGGGCGTGGATGATTGGAATAAGTATTAATTGTTTCTTACTTGCTTGAGGAATTTGTAACCGTCTCTTACGAGCTATATCATGAGCTTTCAAAGCCATTGTAAAGGGTTGGATTTTGTATTATTCGGGAAGCTGTAATTTGAATTAGAAGAAATCAATACAAAGGTTTTCCCTTTTTCTTATGCTTTCTCTTTCCTTTTCGGTTCTAACCTAAGAATCATCTAATCCTTGTGTGCTTGGAAACTTTGTGTTCTACTTTGAACAATCTCCGAACTTTGATCCTATGAATTGTGTCTCATTATAAATGTGGATGGTTCTATTATGCATCTTATTTGGCACAATACATATAAGGGTTTTCTCTGCCATCTCTTTTCCCCGAAATTATTGTCTTCTTCTACCTCCCTCCTCTCTTCAAATTATTCTATCCTCATGTATTGATAACTTTCAGGATTAAAACACATTTCAAGATATCGGGAAACCACCATTGAATGAAAGATCTATGCATTTTTACGTAGGTTTTCCCCCGCTTTCAATAAGGGAACCTCTCCCATTAAAGAGGAGGGACTTGATGTGTCCCCGATTGTTGTTTCATTCCAAGTACAAATCTAAAACCCAACACAGTTCTAAGCTCTGAATCAGTCAAAGTTGCAAGGTTGACTTAGTCAAACCTTTGCAACAACTTTACTATTTTTATGAGAGCATGTTTCCTTGGACTTAATTATACTCTATTTTTAGTAACTTGTTAATTAAGGTTCAGCTGTAATGGCTCAACCTCTAGAAATTATAAATAGTTAAATGCATTAACTTTAAGAGAGACTTTTAAATTATTGGAGAAGTTACTCTTCAAGATTGGAAGAGTGCTTTAAATACTTTTGAGCCTTTTCAATTATATTTAGACCAATATTTTTCTATGAAATGTATTATTTATCATCTTAGTTTTTGATTAATTCATACTTTGTGAATTTTTAATTCCTTAATGTGAGTGGTTAATCTACCTTTATCTCAGTTATCTTATTTCAATCTGTGTGAAGAATGATGTGGTTACTTTGAATATCAGTTGTGGAAATGTTATATCCCTTCTACTATAAGTATTCATTATTACCAAGAATCATAGATAGGAAAATTTGCATGATGTGTGCATATCATATATTGTTATGAGGTGTTGATTGTGTATTTGAGTAGGCTTGATCTATCTGTTAAATATACTTGGTGTTTAACAAGGAAATGCATGCTCTTAGGTCTGTGGTATCTTATCTACCTTGTCTAAGTAGTATAAGGTGAAGTTGGATTGTGATGCTTATTTTATCCTTTCCAAATTAACCCTTTCCAGTGTGAAGATAAGAAAATTGTCTAGTAATACTCTTTCTTGGTGCATCACCTTACTTTTCATTTGTTTATTTCTAACCTTAAATCTCATGAATTGAGTAGATTAGAGTTATTTTCAAAGTGCTTTAGCCTTTCATATTGATCTTAAATCAAGTGCTCCAAGTTTCAAAGGAAGTTTTCCTTCTTCATATGTTCATCCTAAGGCAACAAGGTCCCACACCTTGGGGATATTCCAACATTGCACAAGATCACTCAGAGATTCAACGGGTGCACAATCCGCATGAAAACAAGATCCATTACACTTTTCTCATCATGGTATAGCTCATGATGTGTTGTGTACCTTTCTTAAAAATGTTTGATTCATTCACCCTCTGATTCAACATCATCCACCTCATTTCTTGCAGCATCATCTTGATAGACCTTACTGCAACTATCATCATATCAATGGTCATCGTAAGAATGACTTTTGTGCCCATAATTATCAGGTGCAAAAATTAGAAGATAAGGGTGTCATTTGCTTTGGCTATCACTCTTGTGAGAATTCTATCTCTCCACTCACATGAAGACATGTTGTTATTATGGTTGATTTATCTCCTTCACCTAGTTCTAAGGTTATTATCCATCCACCACCACAAGTTTTTCTCATGCGCACTCTCCATCTCATCTGCTACGTTATGTTACTACTACACATTGGATTTTATAGCCCTCAGCATCTCAACTTCACACCGTTGCATCACCCATCATTGACACCATTCCACATGACATTCAATTCGGATCATACACTCATGTTATTTTCATTCCACATGCTCCCACCATTACACGTAAGCTTGGTCTTTATAGGTTCTTTCTATCACTTGACCCCCCGATGACACATTCGTGTTTGTTATTACATGACAATCGAGGTATTTGTTACAATAATAACCTCTCTCCACTCTTGTGCTACATGCCTTATCGATAATTTAATCTTGTGCACACTATTATATCACTTCCCGATGATGCACTCTTGTTTTATGGTTCATTCTTAAATGTTGAGGGGTCTTATATAAATGAACCTTATCATTTATGCACTAGGGGTAATCACTATTCTACTCCACCCATATTAATCATACTAACATGTGCTTCACTACACTATTACGAACCATCTTATTCTTCTACACATTATTAATTTTTACTTTATCATTCATCACAACGTTTTACATACATACAATACACTTTTCGCAATCACATTACATATATCATCTATCATCATATACATTATATCATCATTTACCTATCTATAATCACATTATTCAATATCAACAACTACCCATTGCAAACCAATTCAAAACAATACTCAACACATCACGCATCACATATAGCAACAACAATACTTCGTGATAAAGACATGCTTTACTAACCATGTAGGTACATCACAACCGCAAAATCTACACACACATTCCACCCTTGGTTCACTCTCATCACTTTTTCTTTTCAAAATTTTCATCTTAGTTTCCATGATCCTCCATCATTTTTTTTTATTTCACGCTTTTCTAGTCCTTCAAAGCACAACTTCTTCATCACTCTAGATCGGCATTAGCTAGGCATCTCTATCTACTTGATTTTACTGAGCTTTCCGCTCACCAACCTAAAGTGGGAGAAAAATGTAGTCACAAAATCATGCACTTTAGACATTATTTATCATGATCTCATACAAATATTTATAATGTTCTTAGTGAAGAAAGTACTAATTAACACTCGTCTTTTGGCCATTTTGTTATATTTTATTTTGTCATTACATGCACCTCTTGCACCCATATGCCCAAATCAACTCCTATCATCCCGTATTATTTTCAGCCTTGGCTAGGGCGCCAAGATTAGTACTGGGGTACCGTGGGTTCCTGGTCCCACTAGGGCCACCCCGGTCCTTTTGCATTTTCCCACCACTTTTTGGGTTCTTTCTATTCATTTGAGATCTTAATATTTCTTGTGGCTGGCCTTTTCGTGGTTAATTATGAAATTAGATCGAGAGAAACATGTAAATATGAAGTTATGACACCATAATGAGGGACCTAACATCACTAACTTCTATCACTCCATCTAGAGTTACATCCATATATTGCATTAGAGATCACTTGCATCCGCATAGCTCCATCATAAACGCACAAGGCTAGTAAATATGCATCACACTTCATAGGGGGGATTCTATTATAATCCATACACACATTAATTACATTTTCGACACATAGTTATTTATCTCTACCACACAAAGTGTGACTGACACAAGAGAAACCTAGGGCATGTTCACACACACTTGTACATATATCTATATCGGGTCTGAGATGTAGTGCAATGACTCAGTTAGTAAGTCCACCATTATGACAATTGAGGTCAGTCTGACCCCTTCATATGCATAATTATTTTTTATGGTTTTATGTTTGTTTTGGGGTCTTGCAAGTATTTCTTTCATCTCATATTATTGGAAATATTTGAAGGAGCATGGCGAATCTTATACGACACACGGGAAGTTTCCATATCATCTTCCAACCCTACAGAGATGGGTTTCAGAGCTTTTACATGACCGTGGCACCTAGATTGCAGACCAAGGTGCCCTTCAAAGACCCCATCCTCCTCAAAGCCCCCATTCTAGAGGAATAGTATATATCTAATCTTCTCAAGGCTCTTACATAGTAATTCATGCTCCCTAATTTTCCAATTTAGGAAATTTTCCTATATAAGGCTTGCAGGCTATGAGAGCACTCCTCTCAAGCTTCCTATGTTCTGCAATGACAAAATGGCCTTAATAGAAGTATGCAGGCAGCTGGATAAGTTGCACAGAACCTGCAGGGATAAGAAAATCACTGGCCTACACTTCCCTATCATCTTGGGAAACTACACCTGCAAAACAGCCCTGGATGCACAAAATATAGAAAGAGCCCTAGCTCCCATTACTGTCCATTTCTTCAAGCCAAGAACTTGTTTTGACTTGAAGAAGTTTATTGAGCAGAACATCAAGATCACTTATCATCATAGGGCAGACACAGAGGACTATTGGGCTGACTGTGCTGATGATTTTGAAGCGAGGAGAAGACATTATGGTAGGTTTTCCCTTCAATTAATCCAAGAGCTTAACCTGTACCAAGTTCCTGAAGGGCTCCAGGATGATAATTCTGACCTGTACTCATATGAGTATGACAACGTGGTCAAACACACCCCCTTGGAAGACTTGGATTGGTTTAAAAAGGAAAAAGATGATTTGGCTGAAATCCTAGCCCCGGTCTTAGTGAGGACCAAGATCTGGTTTGATAAGAAAGTCCGTGAGCTTAGGAGGCACTCAGGGGAATCCTCCTCCAAGGATGCTTCAACACCAAGGAGGAAGCTTTAACACCCAGATCGGAAGCACCTGTGCAGAACCCTCCTGCCTCGTCAACTCAAGGACCTACAGTCTCCACTCCTTCCTCGTCCACCCAGGTATATCAAAAGAAAATCAGAGAAGTCAAGAAGGAGCCTGTGGAGGAAGATCTCCTAAGGAAGCATACTGAGTTGTCCTCAGGCCTAGAGAACATCATTGTTCTCAGTGAAAGTGAAGAGAGTGAAGTTCCTGTATCTACAAGCGCTCCAGAAGCCCCCATGGATAAAGAAAAGGAGGTCCAAAGCACTGAGCTTCCGGGTGCCAGTGACCCCTCTGTATCAGAAGCCACAAGCGCCCCACTTATATCTCAATTAGAGGAAACAACAGTACAAACCTTGGGTGCCATGAGTTCTCTGTCTCTTGGCCCTCTTGCCCCACCTTCTGCTTCCTCCTCCTCTTTTGCATGGGTGCAGCCTCTTGTTGACAGTAGGAAGAGAAAGTCTTCCTCCGGATCTCAGGACCAAATTTTGATGTTGTGGCGGCCTTGTTAGGCACTACTCCTCCTACTCACGCTAAAAAATCCAGAATTACCTCCAGGATAGTGTCTGATGCTCAAGGCCAACAATTCCTAGAGATAGCTAAGCCTAAGGTAGACAAGCCAGAGCAAGATTTGCAAGCATCCGATCTAGAGCTCTCGAGAATTCCCATGGGAGAGTCCACCCCTGAAGGTGAGATCCACAATCTTTAGGAAACAGTCACCAGAGTCATTGGGAGGGTAGAGAAAGGGCAACAAACTATAGAACAGTTGGAGGAACAAGCCCAGATTCTTACAAGTTTCATCAAGTCCCTATTGTCCAAGGATAAATTTTTGGATCCTACCCCATTGACTACTCTTCCACCACCTGTAATTCTGAGCCAGGATGAAGTGCAAAGTATCAAAGACATGCACAAGTATTCTATCTATGGAAGGGCTATGGAGGCCATGGTGGATGATATGCTTGTTGCAGGATTGAACTTCATTGATGAAGCCTTCAAACTCCATGGGAAGGTGAGTAATTTGCAACAGAATCTCTCCTCCACTATTGGGAGCATTGATAAAGAACTTAAACTTTGGGGCAGTTGCATAGTAGACCTCCGTCTAATGGGAAAAATAGATGAAAATATTTTGATGGAAAGCAAGGTCTTCGAGGATGCAAAGGATAATTTTTCAAAGTCCGGGTCTACAAAGATGGAATGGAAAATCAAGGTGTTGGAGGAGGCTTTGGGAAAGTTAAAAAGAATAGCTGGTAAGGGTGAGGCCTTCAAAACACTAGTTATATCTGCCTTCAAAGATATACATTTCCATCTTCATGATGAGACTTCTGGTGTGCCTCTCTCTTTACAAGAAATCAAAGCTCAATTCAGAGCTTTTTTCAAAGGTGATCTATTCAAGGAGAGTTCCATTTCCAAGGAAAAAATGAAGGAGATCTGCTCTCTTCAATCTGCCATAGAAGAAGCAAATAAAGATTATCATACTCATGTCGAGTTTGACAAAGAAATGGAGAAGTGCCTCGGATTTTGGACTCAGTCTACTACCAACACATCAGTCCCACGAGGCAGAGACATAGCAGAGGCATTGAAGAGATTCAGACAGCGGATCTTAAAGTCATGGGTCCCTCCCAGTCATGAGCACCTGTCTTCTTCTCCTAATTCTTCTCTTTTCTTCCTCCTTTTCCTCTCGGATTTGTTGTAATTAGTTGGGGTATTGTGATTAGCAGCCCTTTAACTAAACATTAGTTAAAAGAAGTAGTTACCAAGAGTAACTAATTTGTAAACTATATAATGGCCTCTCCTTGCCATTTTGAAGGAGGAAGAACTTGGCTTATTTTTGAAAGTGTAAATAAATCATAAAGAAATCAATACAGAAGGATTTTTCATTCTTTGTCTATCTGGTTTCCTTTATTCTCAAGCTATTCATTTAATCTTGTTAGATCATTTGTCTGTATTATGCTGAGAAGCTTTGTATTCTTGCAGATGTTATTTACAGAACTTTGTGTCTTTTCAAATTTTTAATGTGATACAAATGATCTTATTCCAATTCGTTGTACCTCGCATGCATAAGGAATTACTTTGTCATCTATAATTCTCAATGGTGCCTTTCACGCGTTCTCGTATTTTCATTCCTCATCCTTTTGTGATTAATGACCTTTTACAAAACACTTTCATAATAACCAAGTTCCATAGTAAAATTAGGGTTTGTATATGTGTAAATAGGTTCGTTTCTGAATAAGGAACCTCTCCCATTAAAGAGGAGGGACTTCTTGACCCTTGACCGTTGCTCTTCTTGAAGTCCTTTTTGATTACCAATAGTACACATCCTTTAATATATTTCGACTAACATATTCAATATCAAATTCATTGAGAAACATGATCCATTTAGCCATTCGTCTGGTAAGAACCGATTTGGAGAGTAAATATTTAAGTGGATAAACTTTGGCTATGAGCTTAGTAATATTATTTAGCATGTAATGCCATAAATTTTGAGAGGTAACGAGCACATCAATTCATGCCTTTTCCATAGGGGTGTAGTTGAGCTCATATGCAATTAATGCTCAACTTAGATAATATATGGCTTGTTCCTTTCCTTGATTATCATGTTGTGCTAGAAGAGCTCCCAAGGCATGTTGTGTAGCTGATATATAAATTAAAATAGGTACTCCTGGAGTAAGAGGTACCAAAATAGGAGGATGCATCAGATATTCCTTAAGCTTATCAAAAGAGGCTTGACATTCTTCATTATAGTGATACTTTGTTCCTTTTTTAGAAAATGATGGAATGGATGACATTTTTGGCCAGCTGTGATATGAACCTCCTGATAGCTTGAATCTTTACCTATAGGCTTCATAATCTGCTTGATATTTTTAGGTGGAGGCATTTCAATTACAGCTTTAACTTTATCTGGATCAATTTCAATTCCATGTTTGGAGATAATGAAACCGAGGAGATTAATGGGTGTTGCACCGAAAACACATTTCTTAGGATTTAGACGTACTTTATATTCTTGAATTTGTTCGAAGATTTGATGTAATACTACAGGATGTTCTACATGATTCTTATATTTTCCCATAATGTCATCGAAAAAGTCTTCAACTATGTCATGCATCATATCATGAAAAATGACAGTCATGGCATGTTGATAGGTGGCTTGACATTCTTCAATCTAAAGGGCATGACTCAAGTAAAAATGGGTGCCTGTGGCATAGTAAATTTTTTTCTATTGATCTTCATCGGTAATTTTGATCGATTATAGCTAGATAATTCTTTTATGATGGATAACATCTCACACCCAATTGTAGATTCAACGATCATATCAATATTTGGTAGTGGAAAATCATCTTTAGGGAAAGCTTTATTGATGTCGTGGAAATCAAGACAAATACGAATGCCCCCAATTTTTTTTCCTACTAGGATGATATCAGAGATCCATTCAGAATAATCAATAGGTCAAATAAAAACAATGTCAAGCAGCCTTTGTAGTTCCTCTTTAACCAACAATGTAACTTTTGGATGCATTTTGCGAAGCTTCTATTTGACTAGATTTGTATCTTTATGCACTACAAGATTATGGACAACAAAATAAGGATCAAAACTAGGCATATCCACATAGGACCATGTGAATATATCTAAAAATTCTTTGAGTGTGGTCAAGGTATCCTATTCTTCTGTAGACAAAGATTCCCCCAGTTTGAGAATCTTGGGTTCTTCTTCTGTATGGATTTTGATGTCAACAGTTTCCTTAATTACAGATGTTGGGGCATCTTGTAAAGATTTAGGAGTGGGGAGAAGTTAATCGATGACTAGGTCATCTTAGGATTTAGGGATTCTTGGAAGAATTGGGTGAGGGTATCTTCCTTATTGAGGTGACAAGAGAAGGTGGGATGAGGGATATTAGATTGGGATGGAAAGGAAAGGGGATGCTCCTATGCTCTAAAGTAGGCGTCATCATTTAGACATACTTAGAAACCATTTTTTGATCCCCGACGGAGGTAGATTATCATGAATTCCCATGAACTTAGGAATTGCTTCATCATTTTGAAATGATTCAAGAGGAGGATGTTCTGATCGTTGGTCCCATTCAATGAGTTGTGGATATGTAAGGTGATGTCAATGGCGAGAAAAGTGGTGTCAGGGAAGAGGTTAGTATTGGCGAGGTCTTCGTATTGACCGCATTGTAGATGAAACTCACATCAATGTTGTCAATGACCTTCTTAGAGGTATTGGAAGTGTCACTCAAGTCATCACAGATGCTTTCACCAGGTGGGTGGTATCCTAGTCCATGTCCATCAAGGTTAGGGATAATGGTAGGGGTTTAGGATGCCTTTCCCGTGAATAACAACCTAGTCCTTTCTAAGCGCATACCCCATATGGGTCATTATCCTTCTAGGAATTAGACACTTATTATATTAACAACAAGAACGTATGGATTCATCAATAAGACATGAAGAGTCAGATGGATCAAGGTACTCATCAACAAGATACCCGAAACAAATAAAATTGGATGAGCCTAATACATATATTTGTTGTTTGTTTAAACAAATGTCGGGCATTCCGAGTCACTTGGGTGATGGCGGTAGATGGTCAATGTTGAATGTTTGGTATTCTCCACACCCTATTATTTTTAGCTTAAGTGGTGGTGTGGGTAGAAGGGGAGTAGATATGGGTGGAGTAGGTAAAAGAGGTACAGATGATGAAGAGGCATAGTGAGATGGAGATGGGAGACTATCGGGTGAGACATACGAAGTGGTGGATGATGAAGGTGGTGTTGTTGCACAGTGCAAGTTTGGTGATAGGATAGTAAGGTTCTGATAACTTTCAGCCTCCAATGCTTGAAAATACTTGGAAGGGCGAGGGTCACCATGGATAGTAATTTTTGCACCAACATGCTCAAATTTTAGACATTGATGGAGTGTGGATGGTATAACATTCATTTCATGAATCCAAGGCCAACCAATAAAGAGGTTATGCAGAATTAGATATCTATCACATAGACAAGAGTGGGGAGCATGACAAGCCCGACATTGATAGGTAAATAAATAGTTCCCACTGATCTATGCTCTATGTTGTCATATGATTTAATAGTAATTATATCTTGTTTCAAATCCAAGTCACTGTACCCTAGCCGATGAATGATATTTAGGGTACAAAGATTAAGGGCCGATCCATTGTCTATTAGCACTCTTTTAACATGAACACTGTCAATAAGAACTTCGATGTAAAGAGGAAGATTATGAGTAGGGCCATGTGGTGGCAAGTCTTTTTGAGTGAAGGTGAGTGGGATTGTTGGATATGGATAGAGATTAACAAGGGCTTGAAATTGTGTAGGATTTGTTAGGAAATCAATCTATTAGTGCTCCATTGGTAAATAATAATTACGTTAGTAATTATTATCATGTAATATTGTGTTTGTAAATATGTTAGTATTTTGTTATATAGTTGTTATATAAAACAACTTATAACAAATACAGGTGAATGAGTTTTAACAACTCACGTAGTATTGGTTTGTGGGAAAATCAGTTTCCTATTTTATAGGGAATCATCTCCCTATATAATTGTAATACCCATGTATTATGTTAATCAATTGAGACAGAAGAATTGATTAACATAAAAGAAGTTTATAGTGCTTATTATCTTAAAATCTGCTTGTTTATTATCTAAAAACTGCTTGTACTCTTTCATCTGGTATCAGAGCAGGTTTTATTGAGGACTATTTGTGTAAAATGGGTTTGTGAAATATGTGAGGGGCAAATCCATTGCAGTGTTTGGTCACCTTGGTCAATGAGAGAAGAATAGTCTATGAAGTCTTTTAATTTTTATATAGACTGATTTTTTGTTTTATATTTGGAGAAAAGTGCAACTGAAGAGTGTGAGCTTGATATTTGAAGTATCTAAATAGAATCAGCCATTATCCCACAACGTGTATTTTGAGCCTGTGCATTTCCATTCAACCTCCCACGTATCATTCCTATAAATCATAGTGATGTTGTGAGGTATTGAAGTCTTTATTGGATCTCCAGAAGAAGGATTTGGGGACATATAAATTCTTACGCTGTCAAAGAAAAGAAAGCATGATTTTTTAGTGAGTTGGGTGTCAAAATCAGTCAAGAATAGCTTTCAAATTATGTAATGAAATCAAACAAAATTAGTACCATTGCAAAGCTATCGAAATAAGATTTCCAACACATTAAACGGTTCACGAATCAGAGATCTGGTTCTCCAGTTATGAACAGATCTGTGCTCTCCCAAATTCACGTGAGTTTTTACATAGTGAACTCTGATTGGGAAATTATTTTAATTTTTCATAAAGACAATAGTTTTGAAAAATTAATTTTTCCTATACTTTTTATTTAATAATTGCATTTTGATGGCAATTAATTTTTTTGCCAAATTAATATTTTTTCGGTGTCAGTTCTCCAAAATATTGGTACTTTTTGGAATCCTTATTTCCTCCCGATTCCAACGAGTGGTCACATGATTAATTTTCTCACCATTTTGAGAAAAAAATTAATCGTTGTATCAATTTTAATTAAATTAGACCATTTTACTGAAATTGTAACCTCCATAACTTTTACACGGTAACTCAAAATCGAGCGCCATTTTTGTAAAAGTATTTATTTTTTCATTCTCGTTGCATTAGTTATAATTTTGGGAGAAAATACCAATTTTGAAAATACCCTCTTTTTTGGCCATCCAAGGGCAGTTCCTCATTCTATTTTTGTATAACTCTTGATTATCAATGCCAAATTTTCAAATTGTAAAGGATGCATTATTGCTAGAATGTGACATCCAAAATATGTAGTACCAAGAATACATGATTCATAAGAATCTTGAGGCTGACAGTGAACATGAGGAAGCTCGACCACAAAAACATCGATGCCTGATAGTGTGCGAATACATAAAGAGATTCAAAGCCAAATCAAGCTAAGTTAGTAGTCTTTCACCAGAGGCAGGAGGCATCGGAGGTTGGAGGTCGATCAATGACCTCTCATCAATCGCCAACGATGGGGCCGCATATCAGCTTTGGTGACATGTGTGTGTTCAATTTGCTTTCAGTTGTTTGCAGTGTGATTATATTTCAATGTTCCTATTTTCAATAAGTGGAAATTTCACATTGAGGGGGAACATGATCCAATGTTCCATTTCTAGTTTTCAGCTTGTGTGTATGAGCAACAACATTCTACATATTTTCCTATGTTATTTCTTGCAGTGAGATAGTGATGAGAGCCAATGATACTATTGCAACATCATGATATTGTGGTTGTTAGTTATCCACTAGAAAAACTATCCAGAGGTTGTTGGTATTGTCCCAAAAACCATATGTTGTGTGGTTGTTGGTTAACCACTTGGAAAACCATCCAGAGGTTGTTGGTATTGTCCTTGAAACCATCCAGATCATGAGCATGCTACGTAGCGGCACGTTGTAATACAAAGCATGTTTTCCCATGTTCACACTAAGGGGGAATGTTAGGAAATCGATCTATTAGTGCTCCATTCGTAAATAATAATTACGTTAGTAATTATTATCATGTAATATTGTGTTTGTAATATGTTAGTATTTTGTTATATAGTTGTTATATAAAACAACTTATAACAAATACGGGTGAATGAGTTTTAACAACTCACGTAGTATTGGTTTGTGGGAAAATTAGTTTACTTTTTTATAGGGAATAATCTCCCTATATAATTGTAATACCCGTGTATTATGTTAATCAATTGAGACAGAAGAATTGATTAACACAGAATAAGTTTATAGTGCTTATTATCTGAAAATATGCTTGTACTCTTTCAGATCAATATAGTGGAAACGTGTGCTTCTTGTAGGGTGTGGTATAAAATGTATTTTTGGATAGATGAAGTCTTGAAAATTTCAATGATGGATATTTGTGCATGATTTTTCTCAAGTTGTTTAATGATATTATATTGGGTTTGTGGTGTTGGATTGGAAGATGATGGAACGAATCCTGAACCACCAAACAGTTCCGTGAGTAGTGATAGAACACCTGGGAGTTCTATGAAGGGCCTTTTATTTTAATGGTGGCTACTTGATGGGGAGAATGGTGAATATTGCTAACAAGCTATGTATAAGGAGGGGGTACATGATGGTAATTAATATGGTTAGAGTGATGAGTAGAGGATTCGGGTTTACTTCCAGACTTCTGTTGTCCTTGGTTAGAGGCATGGTTCTGACCATGATTAGGAAGGGATTTTGATATATTCCAAGTTTTTTGATTTTGGGAGGAAATGGAAGCATGATATTCTATTTGATCTCAGATCAGTCTATAAGGTATTGAATATAGTTCTTCAATTTCATACACCAATGTGTGGTGTGACCCTTGATTTTATGGAACTTGCAATATTCATTTTATTTGAACCATGAAGGTTTGGGTCAAGACTCATCGATGGGTTGAGTTTGAGGAAAGAAAACCATATTATTAGTGATTAATTTATCAAGGATGGCTTCAATAGATTCACCAAGGGGGTGTATGTTCATCACCTTATATCTTGAGTAGACCATAGCTGTCCTTTAGGGATGGATATATCGGCTGTGGTATGGACGTGTTGGACATTTTGGGTGTCTGTTACTCTGTCGTTGACAACATTCTTATTCTTGTTAAAGTATTTAGGATTTTTAGATGTAGATGGATGGTTAGATTGGTTGTGATTGTCATGGCCATATATCTTAATAAGGCCCTTTGCAATAAGGGATCTCTCAATTTGCATTCCTTTTTCAATGATGTTATAAAATATGTTTGCACAATGGACTTGCAAATGGAAAGCTAGTTCCTAATGAAGGTTGGACACGAAGATGGTAACTATTTATTTCTCAGGTATGGGCCATGAAATATGACTAGCAAGGGCTCACCATCTTTGTAGGAATGATGAGAAGCTTTCACCATTTCATTGTGTTGTATTGCACGAATCAAGCATCGTGACATCATGCTCTACATTATAGGAAAAATGTTTTACGAATTTTTTTCGATAAGTCAGTGAACCTTGTAATAAAACCTTTGGGAAACCAAAGGAACCATTCTAAAGTTAGACCACTTAGACTTCTAGAGAAGAGTCTTAGTAAATATGACTCATCATAGGTGACTTCTTGACAAAGCATATAGAACTCCTTAACGTGTTCATGGGGATCTCATTTCCTTTGTATTTTTAAAATTTGGGTGGTTCAAAATATGGTGGAAAATAAACTTGTAATATGTCATGGTTAAAATTAAAAGGACAAAGTTCCTCGAATTTATATTGACATCCTTGAGTTTCGAGTTGCAACCCTTGAAGTGTTTCCTTCATAGACTTCACTTCTTGCTCCAAGGTTGGTTATGGAGGATTAGGAGGTGGTGGCTTGAAATTGGGTTGGGAATGATGGGATCCATGATCATTGGATGGTTATGGTTTGATTTGAGAGGCTAATTGGGTGATTTGATTGTTCATTTGTTGTAATTGAGACAATATGTCTTCTTTGGATACATGGGTTTTGTTCTCTCTACCATCTTGTCCATGTAAAACATGATGATTTTGGATTTGGTCAGTGTGTGGAAGGTGGTATTTGGCCGATGTCATCATTGTCATCTGGGAGAAGACTATGGAGTTGGCCATGAGTGTAATCAGAAGGAAGTTTTGCCTCTATATGATATAATTGGAGAAAAAGGGTATCCTCATTCTTTTCAACATGAAGTGATTTAGCATTTCTCTTCATCTTACTTCTATGAAGTATATACTAGAGTCATCATCGCTACTAGTGTTAACCATAGTCTCTTCATCTTCTCCTTTAGGTTGATTTTCTTCGTTATTGGCATCATAATAATTATGGTGGAATAGATCATTTTCCATGTTGTGGTTATTATTTTTGTCTTCATTTCCAAATTGGGATTGGGTTATTATTTATCTAGGTGCCATTAGATTCTAATGTTGGTGGGATGTGTAAGATGAGAGTGTTCTTGAAGTGAAGGATGTATGGATGAAAGGGGAAATTATGATTCCTTGATGATCTTGACGTTTAACCTTAATAATCTAGTCTTGCTTATAGGATTGGAAGAAATTTAAGGGGAGAGTAGAAGAAGGATGTGCCTCATTAGTAGAGGGCTTGGGATGTGCCTTGTTACAAGGGCTTAGAAGAATAGGATAAAGATTAAGGATATTTGGCCTATTAGAAAAATGTTGATTAATAAGATTAGATTGCTTGTATCAAGAAGGGATCATGAATAGGGTGTTTAGGATGGATATGATGATATAAGGTGATGACTAGATTTGGGATGGATGAATTATATGATTGGTATGAGTTTTAAAACCTTATGGACCTAGATTGATTGAGGACACCAATAGGAATTGTCAAGCGATTAATGGGATGAGTCGTGAGTGATATGTGTTTTGTTTTGAAAGTGGAAAGGTCTGGTTATGTTTAGTGAAAGATGAATGAATGTGGGATTATGGAATTTATTTAATGAGATGGGAGTGTTAATTTTATATTTTTTTTGGATTTTTTTTTGTTTTTATTAACGTAAAGAGTTTGATGCGGAAATATTTATATGATGGTAACATATGTTTAAGGTTTTATAGTAAAAAAATATTTATTATTTACAAAATGTGGGTGTAATGTTAGGGGAATGTGATTAATGTAATGGGAGAGGGATTATATGGTGAAAAGGATGGGTTTAATTATGATGTTGTATATTTTGAAAATCGAGGTCAAATATTATGGTCAAAAATTGGTTCGTGATAAGTGTGTGATTTATTTACAAGGGTAAGCGTGGGGGTTATTTTACTAGTTTCGACAAAGTACTCAAACAAGTACACTCATGCATGCACAATCCTAACTAGTCAAGTGGGATTACAATCAAGCTATAGCCCACTTTCAATACCACATATGACAATGGCACTCACTGAGTTGGCCCACCTTTATGTCGATATGTGATCGTCTAGTGAGTAATATTTGGTGGTTCCTTCCCTTGCACTATAGCTTGGTTACAGCCGAAGGCTACCTAGGCTGGGACAAACGAGCTCTCTAGGGGCATCACCTATATACTTTATTGTACATGGGGCCAAAATCCATGTTGCAATGATGTTTTTTGAGGCCTAGGTTTTGGTACGTGGAAGCCCCTTCACTTCACGTCACCCTTAAAACACATAGACGCTTAACAAATAATGAAAACTATCCTTGAATTTGTATACCCCGCTAGAACACAGGGTGTGTCTATGTGCATGGAGAAGAATCCACATGATCCACGAGATCCCTAGGACTATGGTAAGTGCGTGGATGTCACTTCCACATCATGTTACCCCTACAAAAAAAAGGGAAGGAAGGTTAGCAAATTTTGATCCTCAAGGTCATCTTAGGACATGAGAGGAGAGCATACATGGTGTCACCTTTGGGTTTAAACAAAAAATCACACGAAGTACAAAAAGGAAAATACACAAATTTAATTAGAAATGGATTATTCAAATGGGGGTCTTCTACAAGCGAACCTGTAAAACAAAAAGATTAGTAGTTTTGATAAAAACCCCAATATTATTATAATCGATCAAAGTAAAACTAAGGTTATTTATCTTAATTTTTCTTAATATCCTGCAACCAAAAACGTTAGGTAATTTTTTTAATTTTGATCCAATGGAAAAACTGGCAGAGTTTCCCCTTGTTTCTGTGATTTCCTACAAAACAAAATGTTAAATACTAGAAAGATGTTGTAAAACACAAAAATATGCAAGTTAATATTTAATACAAAAATGGAAAAGGCACTATGTTATTAATGTGATATTACAAAGATCAAACACGCTAAAACAGGTAACACTTGCCCTAAAGAATGGAATATGCAAATACATGGAGTTAGTTATCAAATGTGCTATTATAGGTGTATATGTGCCGTTGAAAGTCTACCAAACATGCTAATAAGTAATCCCATGTACTAGATCCCACAAACAAAGAATTAGCATGGACGTGCTAAAACAATATGTAAACGTGCTAAAGTAATGTATAAGCCAATAAATGAGAATAAACGCCGAACCTTGCACAAAAAAATTGTTAGTATATACATGTCAAACAATATATAAAAGTGCTAAAACTTTTCAAACACGTTGATATGCTTTCAACACCCACAAACCTACACAGAGAAAATGTTAGAGGAGAAACACGCTAAAAAATACATGCTAAAAGGTTTGTAAACATGTTGAAAGATCACAAACGTGCTAAACTATTTTCCTACACACACAGAGCCAATATTTGATAGGTAAATGTGCCAACATAGGTGACAAACACACTATTTCAGGGCGTACGTGTTGATACATCATAGAGACACGAAAAATTCAAATTTTGAGCTTAAATCTCACTATTTTTATTGAAAATTTGGGAATTTGTTCTTAGTTAGAAATGTGAACTATTTCAATGAAAAATTAGTGGGGTAAGCCCCATGGTGGCAAAAAAATGTAGAGGAAAATTTGTGTTAGTGTACAAACATGATATGATTATGCAATCAAACCAACACAAAATCTAACACAACTAATCCACTACCTCCGATTGAGAAAGATGGAAAGAAGGGGAAAATAATTTACTTGTACTTACCTACAAATAGAATTATCCTCCTTCGTTGCCTTGGATTTTCTCCTTTGATTTTTCTTACTTAAATAAATGCAATGGATGCTTTAAATTCTTGGACAAATTTTGGCAGCACGTCCCCTTGATCAATGGCTTTATTGAGCTCACTAAATTTCTAAGAAGATTGCTTGGATTGCTAGAAAGTTGGATAACATATACTTGCAGATTTCTGAGGTGCTTTCCAAGGAGGGTGGCACCTTTATTTATAGTTGGAGGAGTAGAAATAAATTGTTGATATCTTGCCATGGTGGATTAGATCAATGATTGAAAATTGCTGAGAGGGGAGAGTGTGGAAAATTCTAGATTTCATTAGAATCCTCTATTGAATTTCAAATTCAATAGAACAATATTTTTAATTTGAATATTTGAATAAAAGGAGGGAAAGATGGAGAGACTTCTAGAATTATAAGTCTCTAGATTTGGGGTCCCATTTAAATGGTGATTAGGAGAGATTAATTGCATTTAGTGGGGTGATTAGATGTAGAGGCTAGGCATAAAATAGGTATAGGTTAGGTGGTAGGTGTGTGAGTATTTTTAAATTGGTGGAAAATAGTTAATGAAGTTATTTAGTATAATGAATGAAATATTAATAGTGTATTAATATTTCTAAGGGTGTGGATGGGATTTGTGTAACATATATAGATTAGAGCACAATTATATATATGTTATAATAATTAATTAAATTCCTAATTAATTATTATAATCTTGATGGTGAGGATATATGGATATTATAAGATGGGTGAATTATTTGTTAAATGGTTATGTCAACATTTTACATATCCTCTCCATCTATTTTACCTTTACATACATACATATTTGACTACTCGATCGCTTTCTCCTTGCAGTCCAACCGTATGAGAAAAAAAGTAGTAAAATAGGAGCAAAAACAAGTGACAAGAACAACAACAATATTCTCGCATGACAACACACTTGCTTTACTAACCATGCAGTATACTACAAAAACATGGTATACTAAGCATGCATGTATTATAAGTTTGATGGTGAGGATATATGGATATTATAAGATGGGTGAATTATTTATTAAATGGATATGGCAACATTTACATATCCTCTCCATCTATTTTACATTTACATACATAAAACATTTAAATACTCAATCTTTTTCTCCTCTTGTAGGTCTGATCGTATGAGAAATAATTAGTCAAATGAGGGAGATAACAAGTGACAAAACAAAAACAACATTCCGTGACAACACACTTGATTTACTAACCATTAGGACATCAACCAATAATTAAGTTCCCAAAGACAAATCCCAAAGAGGCCGATATAGATGTGATGGAGGTAGACGATATGAAAATACCACTACGCATAATGCTTCCTATACATAAATATATGACAGGTCATTCGGGATGTTAGCAATGGATTAGGGGTGAGAGGAGATGGAGTAGGAGGAGGAGATGTAGTAGGTGGAGTAGGAGGAGGAGATTGAGTAAGATGAGAATATGGAGAGGGTGAGGATTTGTATACATGGATAGAGATGTTGGAGAGAGGCGGGCGTGAACAATAGAGATAGCTAGACTACAAGCACGAGATGTCATGAGGATGAGAGACATTCATGGATTTATAGTAATGGTGGGAAGAGAGAGAGAGAGAGAGAGAGAGAGAGAGCATGATGGACAGTCAAATATATCCCTATTGTAGTAGGAACGAAGTATTCTTATGACTTTACTACATATTCTCACATATTGATAGATATGAATACTTATGCTGATTTTTTAGTTTCTATTGAATTGATTGTGGAGGACCGGATTTGGACTTAAAATTAAGATTATGAAGGTTTACCCTTTAGATGTAGGACTTGTATTTATCTTGGTCATTTAGCATTGGATTATGAGAAAGGGGAGTAAACATGTCAAAATTTGAACATCTTGGTGGAAGAATTCATAGTCTTGTCACACGGTTGTTGATAGTAAGTAGGATAACATTTTAGAGGTGATTAACTAAAAATGGACTAACTATGTAGTAAGGGGGTAGTTAATCTAAGCTATGAAAAGTTGTAATAAAGTAAATAAATGTAGTAAAATGAAGTATGTAAATGATCTAAGTAACTATGCAAAAGGAAATGCTAACCCTAATGTACAAGAAGGAAGAGGAAAGAACTCGCTTGATTTGATGAAGTGACGAGACCGTGTCGAGAAAATCTCCTCGCCATGTTGCTTTCTAGGAGCCTGAAAATGTACATGGTGAAAGCATCATTCACCCTCCTGAAATTGCGATTGCTAGTTTCCAAGGTGAATTGAGGGCAGTAGGCATACACAGGGTCACCCTTATGAGCATCAATGTATGAGAACCCAAACCATTGCCTTGATGCTACTAGGGTATACATCAAGTATGAAGTCATATAGAATTTCTTGTCCGTCCTGTACACTGGAAAACTACTCGCTAGGTTCATACTAATGATCTCTGACCAATTGATATTCTGAGTTCCTTCGCACACCATATTGATAAGCGGGCACATCCAGAAATGGAACTCATTTGTAGAGGGTAAACCCATGACCCGAGCTAGTAGGATTATAAAATCTGACAATTCTTCATTGAAATCTGCATGAAAAAGAGTCTTGGATAGACGAGATGCCCCCTTCTTAGGGTTTTTCAGCCAGGACTTCACCACCCGTGCCTTATATTTCTCACTGTCTTGATCGAAAAGGGCCTGTGCCTGATTCTGAGAAATAACTATAGCATTGTCCATTTCTGGAATCCTTAGTGCAAAGGCCAATGGCGTAGGGCCAAGTTTTGGCGATGAGCTCCTATGCACGCTTTGTCAACTCACTCGAGTCAGGTTGAAATGAGCCCCGCAGGAGAGCACTGTGTCTGTGCATTGCACTGAGATAGGGAATCCACCAGCGAAAGCCAAACCACTATCATGAATCATCTGCACCATAGGTGAAGGGTTTGTGTCTATCATTCTTGCCCAAAAATCTCCAAAGTCGAGGTGGCGAACCTCATTGTCCCCGATATCGGAATGACAGAATTGAGTGGTGAAATTTGTTCTTGCCCCTGGAATTTAATCTTCATGTTGATAGTAACTTAGAGAGAAAAGCTGCAGGCTGGAATTGGGATGGAATTACAGGGGGAATGGATACGCACACAAAAATTTTGGTCGCAAGGGTACGAGCAATAGATAGCATGAAAGCAGTGTGCAAAAATGCATGGGGAGCAGCTCATTATATAGCCGTTTAGGAGAGAGAAAGACAATAAATGTGCATTAAATACACATCTACCAAATTGAAAAGCAAGATATTCAGGTAGAGCGGGAAAAATTAGCACGAATGGCACTTGGTTCATTTGGGACACGAGGGACACAAAAGCGTGAAGTACGCGGTTCGGCCGATTCAGCGATGCGGGGAAAAGACACACAAATGTTTTTGGGACATGCGGGATGAAAGTACGTGAAATACGTGATTCGGCCGAATCGGACGAAAAGGGAACAACGGGTCTGGGTGAACTTGGGACACTTGGGACAAAAAGTTCCGACGGGCCCGAAAAGAACGGACTTCGGGTAAACCAGCCGATCAGGGAACAGAGAGCCCGAATGAACCTAGGACATGTAGGACAAAAATGTCTCGACAGGCCCGAAAATCACACAAAATGACCCAAAAACGTAGATTTTCCCAATTTCTTGACTTTTCACATTACCAGGATGACAGAAAAGACACTTAACCTCAAAATTTTCAATTTTCAACTTCTTAAAAGTAGGGGAATTTTGAGTGGACAACACGTAGTAGCTAGCCAATTGGCGCGAAGCTCTTGTTTCGAGCATCGCACCACTCACCATATGGTTGCTAGATGAATCCATGTTTACAATTTCAAAATCATACATATGGACATTGTACTTTGATGGCTCATGTACACATCATGGTTCGGGAGTAGGTATCATGTTTATAACTCCTCAAGTTGACTTAATTCTGAAAGCTTTCTGGTTGGCTTTTCCTTGTACCAATAATATTGTCGAATATGAAGCACTTCTTACTTGTTTAAAAATGGTTATCCAGTGGAATATTAATCATCTCAACGTATTTAGTGATTCATAACTAATCATTAAACAATTCAATGATGAATATTCCACCAGTGATGATAAAATGATTCCTTATAAAAGAATGGTTGAAATTTTCAAGGCCTATTTCCAACATAGTCAATTTAAAAAAATTCCTCGTACGAGTAAAAATCCATAAATGTTATGGCTACCATTGCCTCACTTTTAGACATGACTCTAGATGCATCAAATTCAAAGTTTCTAATCAAAAAATTAACGATTCCGCCTACAATACTCCTAAGTCATAAAGGTTTGTGAAATTGTTGGACCTAATTCCCCTTGGTACCATGACATCTACACCTACTTACATGACCATACCCTTCCACCACATCTCCCTCGCATCCATCGCAAATCATTCATCCAACAAGCCTCCCGCTTCACCATCCTTGGAGACACCCTCTATCATAAAATATTTGACGAAACTTTGCTACGTTGCTTAAATTCCTAAGAGGCCAAATCAGCACACAAGGAATTTCATACTGTGGACCTACAATGCCTACACAAATTGGAATGACTCTCGCCAAAAGATTTTTACACCAGATATTATTGGCCAAACATGGAAAAATATGCATGCTCTTATGTCCGTAAATGTGCCCCATGTCAAAAGCATGATGACCTCGTCCACACACCCTCACAAGCCTTACAACCCATCACAACCCCATGGCCCTTTTCTACCTAGGTTCTAGATCTCATGGGAAAATTAAATCCCACTTTGCCTGATGGTCACAAATTCATTATCAAAACTATGTAACACTTCACAAACTGGGTCGAAGCCATGCAACTCACTTATGTCAAAGGCAAAAAAAATCCATATTCATTCTTAACCACATCATATTCTGCTACGGAATCCCATCCACACTAATCATGGATAATGGAAAATATTTCAAAAGTCAAGACATCTATGAACTCTGCAAACAATTCCACATCAAGCTTAAATTTTCCACCCCTTATTATCCACAAGGAAATGGATAATCTGAAGCATCTAATAAAATGCTCAAGTTAATCCTTGGCAAAATAGTCAATCAAGAAATAAGCGATTGGTATACATAGATATATCCAACCTTGTGGGCTTACGATACATCCATCCTCACTCCCACCGGTGCCACGCCGTATTCTCTTGTCTTTAGCACACCGAAGCAATTTTTCCCATTGAGATCGTAATCCCATTCCTACGTGTTTCCCTCCAATACCTCATCAATGATGAAGACTACCACTTCCATCACCTGCAATAACTCGAGCTCCTTAATAAGAAATGACTTCAAGCCCTTGACTATCTAAAATCCTATCAAAACTGCCTTCACTGCCATTATAGCAAACACATAAAAGACCGCGAATTTGAATGTGGCGACCTATTCCTTAAGGAAAATCAACGCAATACTAACGTTGATCGTAAAAATAAAGGTAAGTTTAAACCAAATAAGATTAGATCAGTATGTCTTCATTGCTAAATTCAGTTCAGGTGCTTATAAGCTTGCTACTTCGGATGGAGACGAGTTGGATGAGCCCATTAATATCATGCATCTTCATCATTCCTACGCCTATGTGCTTAATGCTCCATTTAAAAAAATAACCGTCCAATGGTGAAAACCACTTTAGTGGCACCTTAGGCAAGTACCATGGTGAAAACTAGTTTCTGGTGCTATGGTAGAATCTAATCCGATCATTCTTCTACTAGCACTTTATAAATCACATTACATGAACACTAGGGGAAACCTACTCCCCATTCCATCCTTCATATCCTTATCCACAATTTACATCCTAATCTATCCTATCTCGCCATCTAGATACATGATTCTTCCTCCTCGTGCCGCATCGGATCTGTCATGATTGGAAATATCTCTCCCAATCCCAACTTAGGTCGCATTACCCATATTATCTCCCCTAGGAAATAGATCTCTAGGAGTCTTACACAAATTTTGAGAAGTGAAATCCTTGCAAGATATTGATGCCTTCATTTCTCTCCATCCATCCCCCCTTTTCCATCTATCATTTCTCATTCCTTCTCGCTCTCCTTTTCTCTCTACCATTATTTCATTATTGACGTAATGGTTATATTGTAAATAATTGTAAAAACTCACTATCCATTTCCATCAGACACACCATGTGTTACATTAAATTATATTTCCATCCATGAATCAACACACCTAACACATATATATCAATTTAACATAATCATATTACCATCACTCATATGCACATCATAAATGCATCATGAATATCATCTCATCACCTTTAAAATAATAGCATCATAAACATGAAAACATCAAAATATACACCATCACCATCATACACCATCCATAATAAAGTAAATCAACACATCATAGACCATCATAATAATCAATCACACATTAAACATTCTCAACATCATAATACAATAACATCATCATCATACATCATAAGAAATTACATCATTTCATCATATAAATCCACACACATCACTAATCTAGTCATAAAAATAAACATCATCATCATCAACTAACATAAATACATACTCGCATACCGCCGCTTTCGTCTTTGCTTCGTCATGATCTCCGGTCCCCTTTTTCTAATGCCGACCCTCCCGTCCGGATCGGGGCCCCTCGCCGTGGTCTCTCTCCTCACTGCCTTCTCACTTGGTCCAAAGTCGTGGACGCTTCCACATCAGCACACGGCGCGGAAAAGCTTTCCCCTTCACTGTCAGAAGGGTCCTTTTCCCTGCGCATCCCCACTCATATCACGGAGGCTGCTGCTGCTTCTCGTGACCTGTCCTTGGTGGGCACGCTGATGGGCCCTAGGCCCCCACTGGAGGATATAAAAAAATGGGCTCGTTTAAAATGGCAACCATGTGGAGCACTTGAAATAGCGGCTATGCCTAATGGATTCATCTTATTCTCTTTCAGCTTGAAAGAAGATTTCGCTAGAGCGTTGCTGGGAGGTCCGTGGTTCTTTGGCAGGCGGGGTTTTTATCTCAGGAAATGGTCTCCTGGTTTCAACCCACACACGGAATCCATGACCCAAGCCCCAATCTGGGTCCGCCTTCCGGGGCTTCCTTTGGAGTTCTGGCATCCGGCGGTCATTGAAGGTATTGCTCTTTCTATAGGTTCTTTGATTGCTATAGATCAAGCCACGAAAGCAAAAACTAGATTTATTCATGCTCGTTTCTGTGTTAATGCTGATATTAGTTGCCCCTTGCCAAAAGACATTGAGCTTATCTCGGACTTTGGGAACTGGAGACAGCCTATTGACTATGAATACATTCCTCAAGCTTGTTCTTTCTGCAAAAAACTGGGCCATAGGGCCTCCAGCTGCCCCTCTAAACCCCAACCGAAACCACTGTCCCAAACCCTATCCCCAAAATTCAAGAAAAAATTTGTACCTAAATCGTCCTCCATTGAGATCCCGATCATCCCCACTTCTAACTCCTTTGCTCTCCTGGAGGATGGAGAAATCGACCAGCCCTCTGATCCTGCTGCTGAGACCCTTCCCCCCTCCTCTGCCCTCCTTCCTCTCTCCCCACCCCTGGCTCCTTCGATTCCAGCCTTTTTGGCTGCCTCTTCCCCCCCCCCTTCGCCACTTCCTGCTCCCTTCTCCATCCCCCCCCTTCCCTTGATCCCCTCCTCCCTCGATCCTCCCTCCCTTCCTCCCCTTGGCCCGCCTGTTTTTGATTCTGCCCCCTCTCCCTCGGAGCTATCCACAGATGATTGTTCTAATCACCGTTTCACTAGAAGCAGCAACAAGAAACCAGATATAGGCTTGGAAAAAGTTAGAGGCAGAACTCCAAGCAGTGTTAAGCTTCAGATTGAAGCAGCTACAAATGTGGCGCAAGGAACCCAAAGCACTATCCCCATGGTGGTGGGGAGTAAATCCAAACAAAAGAAATGAAGATCATTTCTTGGAATATAAGAGGGCTCAACTCTCTGCAAAAGCAAAGAATCATCAAAGACATCAAGTTCCAGAACTCACCTGATATCATCATGTTACAGGAAACCAAGCTAAAAACTGAGGTTCGGCTTCATAAAATCTGGCCTGCGGCTGCATTTGAATCCCAACCTTCAACTGGGAACTCCGGGGGGCTTTGCACCTTGTGGAATCCCAGAATTCTTAAAGGGGATTGCCTGTTCAAACATCCCAATTTTCTATGTATCCTCTTTCAAGAAATTGGTACTGACACCTCCTGGATTGCTATCAATGTCTATGCCCCAAACTTGGAGAATCATCGTGGAAAACTTTGGAAGGATATCACCAACTTCATCGTTACTTGTGGTAAAATTCCAATTATCATAATGGGTGATCTAAATTGTCCTCTTTATCCCTCAGATAAACAGGGGGGCATGCCTGCTATGCCGGCTAGCATGGAAGCTTTGGCTGACTTCATTAGAGAAAATTCACTTCTGGATATGGATCTCCACGGTTCTTCTTACACATGGTCAAATCGTAGATTGGGCAGGAATCACATTCAATGCAGATTAGATAGAGCTCTTGGATCGATGGATTGGATTTCTCTCTTTCCGGACTTTTATCTCAGCTCCCTCCCAAGGGTTGGCTCTGATCACAGCCCCCTCCTGTTGAGCGCCAACCATTTGGTGAATATCAAGAATCCTCCCTTCAGATTCGAGCTGGCTTGGCTTGAGAATAATCATCTGACCCCCCTGGTTGCAAGCTGGTGGAATATTGAGATTGAAGGAACCAATATGTTCAGATTTTCCAGCAAACTCAAAGAAGTCAAAAAACAGCTCAAAATATGGAAGTCTAAGGTCTTCGGCAACATCAAGGTTCGCAAGAAGGAGCTCTCTCAGAGCTTGATCAAAATTTCTGAGCAAATTGAGAATGTGGGAAGGTTGGACCATCTTCACCAACAGGAAATCTCCCTCCTCAGTGATTATCACAGCACTCTTAAAGAAGAAGAAACCTACTGGAGGCAGCGTTCTAGGGCCCTCTGGCTTGACCAAGGTGATCGTAATACTAAATTCTTTCATATTACTGCTTGTAAACATAAAGCTAGGGACAAGATTCGTGAGTTGGTGTCGTCTTCAGGTACTCTTCTTACCGCTGACTCTGATATATCCAATGAGCTTATATCCTTCTACTCAAATCTTCTCCATGCTGATCTGGCTCCTTCGGAACAATCTATGAATGAAATGCTTCAGCACATTCCTCATCTGGTCTCTCCTGAGATGAACAATAATCTTACCAAGCCTTTTGCTATGGAGGAAATTCATAAAGCTGTCTTTGCTATGAAGCGAGATAAAGCCCCGGGTCCGGATGGCTTTCCGGCTGCTTTCTTCCAAGTTTTTTGGGAAATCATCAAGCAGGACCTTTTCCTCGCAGTCAACGAATTTCAGATGAATGATAATCTGCTAAAGGAATGGAACACCACTTTTTGGCCTTGGCTCCAAAAGTGCATATCTCCAAGGATGTGTCCAATTTTCGGCCCATAAGTCTATGCAACACGTCTTACAAGATTATCACTAAGATGTCAAGCTTCCGTGCTAAAACCTCTTATGCCTCAACCTCATCTCCTCAATCGTAATGGATTCATTAAAGGTAGGCTTATTCAAGGCGGTATAATTATCGCCCATGAGGCCATCCACTCGGCCCTCAAGTCTCCCCGGTATGATCTTAAAATTGATATGCAAAAGCCTTTGACAGAGTCACCGCCTTTCCTAATCAAGACTCGGAAAATTTGGGTTCAACAAAAATGGTGTACTGGATTTACTCATGTGTTTCACCCCTTGTTTTTCTATTTCGATCAATGGCATTCCTCATGGGTTTTTTCAAAAGTAGCAGAGGTATCGTGCAAGGTGACCTCTCGTCACCTTTTCTCTTTGTTCTTATGGCGATTCCTCAAAGCAGAGCGCCGGATGCGGCAAAAATCAATCCATCATCTCTCGGTTTGAAAATCACCTCTAATCGTCCCTCACCACCCATAGCCTGGGCCCAACTGATGACACCTTATTGCTTGAGTCTCGCTTCGTTATCGAAGCTAGGCTATTATGGATATCCTTTCTTTATATCAATCAGCCTCGCAAAGAACGATTAACTTCATCAAGAGCAAGATCTCCTTTTTCAACACGCCCTGAGTTCGTAGAGGAAGATTGTCGACATTTTTGGTCGCTCGATCAGAGATCTCCCAACCTCTTATCGGGCATCCCCCTCTTCCATGGTAGGCAATCAAAAATTATGTGGAACCCGATTATTGAAAGATATCAAAAACTTCACGCTTGAAAGGTGTTTCCTCACTCAGCGGGTAAGCTCCAATGGTGAAAGCCACTCTTCAGAATCTTCCTTCTTACTTTCTGTCCATGCTCAAAATTCCCAGCTCTGTTAGAGAGGCTGTGGAAAAATTCAAAGGAACTTTCTGTGGTCTGGAACTGAAGAAAAGAAAAGGATCCACCTTGTGGCCTGGAAAGAGGTTTGTAAACCAACTGCTCACGGTGGTCTTGGTCTTCGGAAAATAAAGGAGATGAACGGGGCCCTCCCGGCGAAACTTGCTTCGGGGGTGGCTAAAGGCAACTTGTTGGGCCCGCTTGCTCGTGCTAAGTATTTAACAAACAATGAAGACTTTCTCACATCCATCCCCACTCAGAGGCTCTACCATATGGAACTCCATTTGTAGTTCGCTCCCCATCATTCGTGGCTGCACTAAATGGAGATTCGGGAATGGGCGTCTCATTGATTTCTGGAGGGATACTTGATTGGTGATGTTCCCTTGATCTCAACCCTCTCGGGACCCTATCAAGAGAAGTATCATCAATATTCATGGTAGATTAGCATCCGGTTATCGGGCAGAGGATAAATTCCATCCCCTCTGGGATATCAAGGCTTCGGGAGGATATCGGTGACCTTCAAAGAGACTCGCTGTCCTCCCTCAGAGTGCACTCTCCACCATCTACATCCCGTATTCCCATAATGAAGATGAGATTATCTCGGACTCTATCCACTTCGGGCTCCTTTTCGCTAGAGCCGCTTATCTCTCGATGCATTGGCCGACGTGGCCCCCTCTTATAAAATTTCGCCTAAGGAGATCACTCCTAAAATAGGTTTTTCTCTCGCTCTCCTCTAAAAATGCCTTCCTTTCCGGGAGAACTCAAGAGAAGGGGATTTTCCTTCCTACCAAATGTGTTCTATGTGCAAATGAAGAGGAATCCTCATCTCACCTCCCGGTCCATCGCTCTTTCTCGCATGATATTGGCAAAAGCTGGCTACTATCGAGATTAGGAGTTTTTTGGATCTTTCCGGATTCCATTCAGGATACTCTTTCTCAATGGTACTCCCCCTTCACTCATCCGATTCTAAAGTTGGCTTGGAAACTCCTCCTCCCGCATGGTTTATGGGGCATATGGAAAGAAAGAAACAAGAATCTTCAAAATAAGAGTCTCAACCCGATGTGGCTATTCTGATTGGCCTGGCTCTCCAAGAAAATATCAACCTGACCACTTGGTCTAAATATCAGCAAAAACTGCAGTTCTGTCACACCCTGGAGTGGCAGCAGTATCTATCCATTCCGTGCAAAAAAACCCATTCCGACAGAATTGATTACGGGCTTCCTCCTAGGGGATGGAGAAAACTCAACACGGATGGCGCTTCGAAAGGGAACCCTGGTATGTCCAGAGGAGGGGCCATTCTTCGCTGCTATTCGGTTTAATTGTTCACGCTCTCGCCCATAATTTCAACTTTGGTTCCAACCATCGTGGGAGGCCTTAGCCATCCTCAAGGGTCTTGAGATGGCTATCAAGGTGGGCAATGATCCCTCCAAGTGGAAAGTGACTCTCAACATCATAAACCTCCTTGTTCCAATGACCCCGGACACTCGGTCGATTAAAAACATCATTGCGATATTAGAAGCATTCAAAGATCCTTCCTTCAAGTCCACTCCAGCACGCCCTCCCGGGAAGGTAATAAAGCGGCGGATCTTCAAGCAACATGGGTGTCCTCATCGAAAATCAGCAAATTTGATCGAGAACTTCCGAATGAACTCGCTGATTGCCCAAATCGACGACTCCAATGCCGACGGTGGTCTCGAAGCCGACCGGGGTTTCGGCCGGGCGCTTTGGTCCATTCAAATGGCGGCGATGAATACGGCAAATTTATTTGACATGACTCTTGACACGAGGTTCCTGATCAAGGCGCCTAGTTATGATGCAGCGAATCCCCGCACGAACGAGCAATATGCTCCCATTAATCATCCGAGGAGGTGGCGTCAGGGCTTTAATATATTTGCCGGTATCTTGTTCGATCGGTCTCGTCCGTCTCCTATCTCCGACTCAGAATTACTCCAATATTCTTCTGGGGGTAATTGCGCCTTGAGTCTGACAACAAGAGACGCTTAGGAATGATGGCGAGGTCTGGAATATCTTAGTGGAAAATGGGATCTCTACTTTTCTGGAAAGAATGTCTGGTTACTCGGCCTTAGTGTCTTATGCTGTTACGGCTTCGTGGTCGAGAGGGCGTGTTCAAATTGGCAGCACTAAGTTTACCATCTCAACGAACGCCATCGCTGATGCCACCGGCTCCCCGTCGCGGCGATATTTACTACAAAGCGCTCCTTCACGCCGAGATACAAGAATTCAACGCACCGGGGGATAGACCAAGGAAATATATGTCAGGATATACCCGCGACTCTCTGCCCTCGCCCTGGGATAGAGTGGCGGAAGCCATTATGAGGTACTTCACCATAGACGGTAGGTACCGTCTGGTTTTTGGCCCCCATCTGTTTATTCTCTCCCACCTCCGTTGGGGGAGAAAGATTAATTTAGCTGCTTTTCTTTTTCAATCGCCGGAGCACTCGCATGCCGGCTCTGGGAGGGCGAGGGAGTCATCCTCCACCAAGTGGTCTTCTTTACCTTCTCTTCTCCGTCGCCGCTTCCTACACCGACTCCGCTCCGCTTTCCTCCCAAATTGGGCCGCCGCCGCCGCCCTCCCCTCCTTCTCACCCCTCTTCCTCTTCCCATCGCTCCTCTGGCGCCGCCGCCGCCCGGCTTCCTTTCCTCGGCTCGACTCCGACGTGGCCATCGTGAGCCCCCGCGAAGCCCCCATCTCCGCTGCTGTTCCCCTTTCCCACCCCTATCTCGTGCCTCTTCCCCGGAAGACTCCAATGCTAGTGGACGCGCTCCTTCTCCTGCTTCTAGCCCGGTCCCTCTCGGGTGCGGCTGATCTGCTGGGCTTGCTTAATCGTGACTCGACTTTCTAAGAGGAGCAGGTGATATCAATCAATTTGCTGCGAATCCCTCTCTCCTTCGCTCGCCTCTAAGGATCCTCGAATGTTAAAGATTCCACCGCCGACACTCCTCTATCCACTCGCTATGGACTTTAGCATCGCCGATATTGATGCCGATGGAAAAAAGGACTGTAATACGCACACCATCTACAACCATAATCCATCATCTAAACCATCATCATAATCTAACATATACCAAATAAATGTCATCAAACTACATCATCAACATCTCAAAAATAATAAACCATCTACTAATTTCCATATCATATCCATCATCAAGATAAAATTCAAAATCTCATACTCATATATACATAAAAATATATGATCATAACTAACCATCAAAATGATTGATCATCTATACATATATCAAAATTGTGACCATACAAGGTCATCATCAAAAAAATTGCTAAAATACATGTGATATACAACTATACTAACACTATGTTGAGCTGCATGTATCCTCCCCTACTGGAGGAGGTCATCGTATACTAGCATTACTCCTAGAATTTGTGGATCGACTTGACCTTTGATCGATCCATGACCTGTCTATTGTCCAACTAAATAATCCACATAGCATACATAATCTGGCCGGTCATGCATCACCATATCCTCATAATATCATGCCTCTGCTATCACTTCTGGTAATCGATGTAATGATACTATCCTAGGAGGCCCCATATATCCTGATCTACGTGAGGTGTTAGGTGCCGCAACCTGTCCTCCCATCCTATGAACAACTCTCCGCACCACTCCCCCATGCTCCCCCATCCAATGGGCCATACCTCATCCTATATTCCTCCCGATTTGCATAGTATATGTCACGGCATAAAATGGCATGATCTCACTCCTACTCCAATCGGGCTATCTCTGACTCCAACTCTGTAATATATCTCTCTCTCTAACCCACCACTATTATAAATCCATGATGGCCTCTCATCCTCATGAAATATTGTGCTCATAGGCCAGCTATCTCTGTTGTTTGAGCTTGTACCTCTCTCTCCAACAGTTTTATCCGTGTATGAAAATTATCACCCTCTCGATATCCTCCTCCTACTCCATCTCCTTATCTTACTCCATCATCTCCTCCATCTCCTCCCACCCTTGATCACGTTAGCACCTAAAGGACCTGCCATATGTGCCTGTGTAGGAAGCACTGTCTGTAATGGTATTATTGTATCATCCACCTCCTTCACATCTATATCTGGCCTCTCTGGGATTTGTACTGAGGACTACATTATTGGTTCCTTTCCTAATGGGCCACCTAATATAATCACTGGTGGTGACCTTGTGCCTCCTCATGTACCTGTGGTTGTGGCTTGTGAACAACTAATGTTTGACCTTGGGAAATCCTCTATACACCTATCATTGTCCATGCACAAATCTCATCCCTCCTCGTGGCCATGTTAATCGTGTTGGCCTAATCCCCACCCACCACTCAGCATACCTTGGGGATACTCCTGGATCCTCAACTACTAGTAGTGGTGCCTATACAATCACTTGTATCTCATCCAAATTGGCTCTAGCTATTGCCTTTAGAATCACACCACCCCAAACCTCTATCTCCCCGTATCATTTGAGCAAACAAGTGGTGACCTGGTGGCATACCCTGTACAATCCCAAATTATTGTAATACCTTTTTTGATCAATACCACTCCATTGTATATGGATGACCACCAACTATATAAAATGGTGATCGAATCCTCCCTAGATGACGGTGATCTCCCTCCCATACCTCATACTGTTGGTATGGCCTCCATATGATATCCTTAGGCTATACCTCATCAAACTAGTGCCGGTACCAAATCAACTCTCTCAAATGCTCTCATCTCCCCCTCGTCAGCCTACACCCATAAATAGACGGCTCCCCCATCTTTCGCTACTCTCTGATCCCAATCGGCCTCCCAACAACTATATGATCATAAGTCCACACCTATAATAGAGTCCCTCTGCCGATGTTCCCCCCACCATAAACCACACTATGTAAATCCCTAGTATAGACACACTAACACTGTTGGAGCCCAAGAAAAATAGTCTACTCTGGCATATCTCATGCACCACCTCTCCTAAACATAGGCTAAACCACCTACCCCCAACATCGGAAATAGTATACAACTAATCAAAGAACATAGAACAATGACACCCACTCCATCTGCCCCCTATCTAAAGTACATCCCATCTCGTGGTGCATCATCTACATCTATCATTAACCTCATACTCTCTATTGGCCTTGCTCTCTGCCACACTATTAGCTCACCCTCCACTAAAGCACTGATAAATGCGATAGAATTCCTCCAAGTTTTTGTCATCTCTCTTGTGAGTAGAAAACATTACTAGTCTCTGAATGCCATCGCTCAACCAAGGTTGTCAGCAAGGATTGATCTTCTCGCATGATTGGAATCCTCACTATGTGGAGTAATCCCAATACATGTAATAACGACACCTCATCCTCCTCGGCCTCCACATCGACACCACCTAGTAGATGTTGTAACACTACCGACCAATGGTGTCTCACTGGATAGGAGCTAGCACCACCCGCACACATAAAAACATATCAATCTCTACTTCTAATCATTAACAAAAATTACCCTTCCAAAACATTATCCCTTTCTATCTTATTCCTCACACATGCCACTCTTTATATATATATATATATATATATATATATACACACACACTAATTTATAATAAACACGCTAATACATAAAGTATGTGCACTAAATACAACCACTCCTACTTCCCCATATATGCACCACTATACGCATGAACGCACCACTCCATTATCCATAAGTGCCAAACTAGCTATTTTCACCTCACCAAACAAGTGTGTTACTCTATATCCTATATGCACTAATTCACAACATATGCACCAATTTACACACCCACCCCTTTCCTATAAGCATTGAAACTAACCAAACGCGCTACTATCAACACCACACCCCACTATCCACTAAATGTGCTACCATTTCATATATACGTGCCATTTTATACCATACGCACTAAATAAAAATAAACGCACTAACACCTAACCTACCCTACCCACAAACACACCATTTCGTGTTCTAATCACCTATATCACCATATGTGTTGCTATTTAAGGAATACGAGCCATTTTATGACTCATATGCACTAAAAAGTGCGCCAAATGGCAGATTTTAGCCCTAAAATCACCTAAAATCTTAAATAACGTAAAAATTAATACACGAAATAAATTATAAAATCACTCACTGGTTAACCCGCATCCGCTGACCACTGATACTCCCTCACAAGGTATGCTCTGTGCTCTACAATACTATCATATACCATCTTATCCTCTCTCAGGATCTCATTTTCAAACTCGGTACAGTTAAAATGACCCACCCATGGTCCCCGAAACCCTTTTATACCCATAGCAATAACCCCTAACCTTCTGAGAGCCCGTTCTCTCACCCCGTGACTCCATTTTTCCTCCTTTTTCTTCCTACATTCACCAAATTTCCTCCTCTATAACCCAAATCTAAAAAAAAAAAACATTACAAACATTTAAATTTTTAAAAAAATCTAACAAAAATTTAAAAAATCTAAAAATCTAAAAAAATTCAAAATTTTAAAAAAATTCTAAAAAATCCAAAAACTCTAAAAATTTCCAAAAACATATAAAAACTCCAAAAATAAAAAAATCACAAAATCCAACAAATTCAAAAAAAAATACAAAAATATGAAAATACCATGTGTGTGTTTTTGCTTATGTGAATTCGTTTGCATTTAGATTTTGGCCGATGATATGATGCCACTTTATCTTTTTTGTTAACACTTAGCTCGATGATATGAGGCCACTTTCATTGGTCTAATGATATGAGGACCCTCGTAATCTATCCAATGATATGAGGACAAGGGAATTTACCAATTAAAACATCATGGTCCTTATATCTCATGCATCTTTCTTTCTGCCACAACAATCACAATTGCTAATAATGATATTAATGGACACTTCTGGTAGCACACTACCTTTTATCGTCATATTTTGGCTCCATCATCCTCTATTTAACCATATCTCCAATCAATCTAAATCAATAACCTCATGTTATCACGCATCTAACTACTATCTTCTCATCTAAATTAGTTTAGCAACCAATCCTTAACATCCTATTATCCTCAATCCTTGAATCCTTACCCTGTTAACTGGGGCATTTCATATCTCACTCTACAATCTTCACTCCTTGACTCAAGGAATCCTCAAATCCAACCATCTTGAATCCACTATCCCACATCCTTTAATCCCATAACTTACGATCTTACCCTCATCGACCAGGGCAACCAACATCCACACTCTCATATTCCTAATCTTCTCTCTTCTTCCTCTCATCCTTTCATTATATATTCTTGTAATCTCTCCCTCTCTTATTCCTCTCATTCTTCTATATCCTCCCTCTCATACTCTTCCCGGATTCCCTCACATACTTGTCTTCTAATCATTCTTCCCCCTCTTTTTCCTTATTTTCTCTCCTTTAATCTTCTATCTCTTATAATCCTCACTCCTCTAATCTTCTACTTTTTCTAATCCTATCTACTTTACTACTCTACTTCTTATAATCTTCTTTCATTACCCTCTACATCCTTAATCTTCTCATCCCTTTAACATCGATGACTTCGTACCTCTCTTCTTTTCGAGCGGATACAAGACTCGTTCCTCCCCGTCTAACCTCTCGAGGGGGCATCATATCACCATCCACAACATCTTTTCTTCTTTCTTCTTTGAACTTTCATTGCTATGTAATAACACTTCAAAGAGGGGCAAAATGTAGACATGTAAAATGTCGACATAGCCATTTAACAAATAATTCACCCATCTTATAATATCCATATATCCTCACCATCAAGTTTATAATAATTAATTTGGAATTTAATTATTATTATTATTATAACATATATATAATCATGCTCTAATCTATATATGTTATACAAATACCATCCACACCCTTAGAAATATTAATATACTATTAATATTTCATTCATTATACTAAATAATCTTCATTAACTATTTTCCACTAATTTAAAAATACTCACCCACCTACCACCTACCCTATACCTATTCTATGCCTAGCCTCTCCATCTAATCACCCCACTAAATGTAATTAATCTCACCTAATCACCATTTAAATGGGCCCCCAAATCTAGAGACTTCTAATTCTAGAAGTCTCTCCATCTTTTCCTCCTTTTTTTCAAATATTCAATTTTAAAATACTATTATATTGAATATTAAATTCAATAAAGGATTCTAATGAAATCTATAATTTTCCACACCATCCCCTCTCATCTATTTTAAACCATTGATCTAATCCACCATGGCAAGATCTCAACCATCCATTTATACTCCTCCAACTATAAATAGAGGTGCCACCCTCCATGGCAAGCACCTTAGAAATTTACAAGTACATGTTGCCAAACTTTCTAGAAATCCAAGCAATCTTCTTAGCAATTTAGTGAGATCAATCAAGCCATTGATCAAGGGGAGGTGCTTCCAAAATTTGTCCAAGAATCTAAAGCATCCATTGCATTTATCCAAGCAAGCAAAATCAAAGGAGAAAATTCAAGGCAACAAAGGAGGAGAATTCTACTTGTAGGTAAGTACAGGTAAATTGTTTTCCCCTTCTTTCCATCTTTCTCAATCAGAGGTAGTGGATTAGTTGTGTTAGATTTTGTGTTGGTTTGATTGTATAATCATATCATGTTTGCACACTAACACAAATTTTCCTCTACAGCTTATTGTTGTCGCTTGTTGTTTCCCCAATTTGACTACTTTTTTCTCATACGGTTGGACCTGCAAGGAGAAAACGATCAAGTAGTCAAATGTGTATGTATGTAAATGTAATAATTCTATGTAAAAGAGGCATGTATATGAAAGTATGTAAAATACACAAATGTAAATGGAAATTATAAATGTAACATGTGCACCTGATCCATGTTGAGAAAAAGTGTAGAAGGATATCATGTAATGCCTAGGTTTTTGGGAAATCTAATGCCACTAGATGAAGTAGTGTAGAGAGAAACACCCACTATAACCTCCAACCCTAGAATTGCTCTACAGAAATATGTGTAGAGATCTTTGTACTATCTGGGTTTTTTGGGCAATCTAATGCTTGGATGAAGTGGTGTAGAGAGGCATACCCACTGTAACCTCCTAGCCTCAGAACTACTCGTAGAAATTCTAAGGACACCATGTCTTGGAAAATTTGTTGTGTATGGGGTTCATAGACTGGTCTGAACCCACTCGATGTATGTAACCCAAAATTTCAAGGGCGGAAAGTGCACTGAACTGAACCGGTGTAAATATGTTGTGTTAGTATGTAGAAACCTCCAAATTATGCCCCCTCTTTGGGGGTGCACACGATGTCACTGATAGGAGGCATACAACCCCAAAAGAGGACCAACTGCATGGATGCTAAAAATTGCTTGGTAAAAACCAAGGCATGCACAAAAAGGGCTAGCTAAAGACAAGTGTAAACATGCATGCATGTAGAAAACAATGTATAAGCTATGTAAACAATGTGTAAGCTACTAAGCAACATAATTTAAACACATAATAATACAAGTAATCCACATTAAGTGGGTTGTAAACATGGGACATCACTTACGATATCACAAGACACATAAATCCATCATGGCTGCAAAAATAGACAAGTGTGCACACCAAACATAGGGCAAGGCCCGCAAACAATATCAAATAATAGCAGACAATGCCAATAATGTAACAAACAAGTATTGAAACCAATATCCCTGCATAACAAATTCTACACATGAAGCACCCATTATCATGTTAGAAAGATATATAGTATGTCAAAATCATGTATAAGCAAGTAATGTAAAGTGCTAAGTACAAAATGAAACAATATCACTGGAAGATACAAATGTGTGGATGCCCCAGTGACTAGTGTAGGAAGGGTAGAAGGAAAGAATCAATGTTGTGTGTAAGAGACATGTATCTATGATCACAACTAGAATAAGGCATGAACGTGTATGTGTGGATGATATAGATAAATGACATACAAGTAATCAAACTAGCATGTGTAATAAAGTGATCATGAACAAGTAAGCATAAGAAAGAATAAAAGAAAGCATATATGTAGTATGTTGTAGATGGATGGAATGGAATGATAGGATCCACGTGCCCCCAAGTGGATGGAAATGTATGCAGTGATTTTCATTTTATTTTCCCCTTAGCATCAAGAATGAACCGTAAATGAGAGTGCGTCATGGGAAATGGTCGAGTAGTGTGTATATCATTTCTAGTGTGTTGTGATGAATGTGTATATGTGTAGTGGTGATGATATGCGATATGTAAAAGAGATATGCATGGACCTTATAGCCTAAGTGTATACCACTATGATATGAGATGTGGAGTGATGATTTAGCCCTAAGTGTATATCACTATGAGATGAGTGAATGAGTGATGATTTAACACTAAGCGTATATCACTATAAGATAAATAATAGGGATTGGTGATGTAACCGAAGGTATAATACCACTACAAGATGATATAATAGGTGACAATGTAGCCTATGGCATATGTCACTAAGTGAGAGATGTCAGATGGTGAAAAATGGAATAGTAAACATGTGGTAAATGTAAGGTCCATTTGATTTGTAAACCCTCAGTAGTCGAGTATGGATTGATGAACTAAATTTTTCATCGAGTAGTGAATGCAATGCATAGAAGACAATGTAGTATATGTATGGATAAATTTTGACCATATGATGAGTGGTATATGTAAGGATGTAATGTGTAGAATGTGTAGATATGTTATGTGTAAAATGCAAATGCAATATGTATAGGATATGTAAGGTGTAATGTAGAAAGTGACCTGTAATATATGTAGACAAATAAGAATGTAATGTTATACTCCTATATGATGAAGACTAGTATAATATGTGTGAAAATACATGGTGTGGTATGTAGATTTATGCAATGACCATGAAGTATGAGGTGAAGAGAAGAAAATGACCAAATTTTGTAGAATATATAATGCATAATGTGTGATGAATTGTAATGTATAATGCCTATGGTGGAGTGTGTGGGGTTTAGTGTAGCAGTAATCCCTCAATAGTCAATTGTTAACTAAAGAAAAAGAGTGTGTCATCATGTAATGACGATAGAATGTAGGATGAATATATCTAAGTGGAGAAAAACAAGAGCATGAGAATGTGAAGAGTTTGATTATGCTAAGATAAAGTATGACTTAATGTTGGGAGTGTGATGTATAACTATGTAAATATGTTAGAATAAGGGGGAGATTAAGTGATATGCCCCCAAGTATATGTGAATAAGTGAAATATCCAATAATGGTGAAGGACGAATGTCCTTTATTTGGTGTGGGAGGTGAAAGCATATAACCATGCTCTAATAATGAAGGTATAGTAGACAAACATTGTAATGGGGAATGAATCCTATGCGTAGGTGAGGGATGAATGTATGAAGAAGTTCATCGAGTTAAAAGATGTGTTGGTGATGGATATATATGTGATAAAGGTGAAGAAGATCCATGTGGTAAAAAATGAGGTGGGGATCTATGTTGTGATGTAGTAATCATGTGAAGGATAGGCCTATACTTATGTGTAGGGATAATTGAGTGATGAGGTTGTGGAGATGGTGTGTGTGTAGGCAAACTAGAATTATATTATTTTTTGAGCAACATAGAATATGGTGCAATATATGAAGGATGGGAAGAGCTAGATACGCATGCGACAAGATGATGGCCACGACATGGATGGAGGGACACCATTGATAGAGATGACCTTATTATTATAGATAAATTTGGGAATATATGATTGATAGAAATAATATCTTGTGAGTGATGAATCCAATTGAGACCTAGCAACATGTCACATCCCTCAACTATATTTCAAACGAGGAAAAGTACAAGTATAGTAAGAGGTCCAACTATAACATGTAGCTTAACAATGCTAAAAGGTTTTTCAAAAGGGTACTCAACTTGAGATAATGGATAGTGAATAGCCTTAAGGAGTGACATAGAACACACACTAATGGGCCATGATGGGTCAACCTTAGTGTTGTTGATGGGGGTGGAGCCAATAGATGCATGGATGTGCAAATGATCAGATGTAAACTTGGCGTGATAATCGGTGTGGGAGAAGGAGATAATTAGTGGTAAAACTTCAGAGTTAGAAACTAAGAAAACTAAAATATCTAGATCCAGGAGGTGATAATACGTGATACACATGATTAGTAGAAGATTATTTTGTCTCCTTGTCATGTTGTTTGAGAGTCATTGTTAAAAAGCTTGAGATTCTGGGAACTCGAGTTTCTTATTTTCAAGTAGATCTTGGATGATGGTATGAAGTTTGAGGCATTTTTTTGTAGAATTTCCAATGCAGTGATGATAATCACACTGGAATTTTCATTGTAATTCTATCTTTTGGTCATGATGGGTCTAACTCGAGGGGAGGGTGAAGTGTAATAAGGTTTCTATCAAGAATTTATCTCAGTATAAGATGTGGGGCCATGGGGAGGGTGTTAAGTGTTCAACAAGGCTATTGTGAGTGAACTTCCTTAAGAGTGATAGAATTGAAAGTAATTTTAGCATCGTTTGGTTTTGTAGTGGATGGTTTAAATGTCATCTTGTTGGGAAAATGAGTAGAAGATGAGGTTTGTTCTTAATACTTAATTTTTCTAATGGATATGAGTTTAGTCTCATGAAGCTTGAGAGTGTGACAAAGTTGATCGAACGAAGGAGAGGATTCAAAGATAACGCTCTCTTGTAGAGGTGGTAATAGACTTTGTATAAATAAATCCTAAATTTCAGAATCGGAAAGCACATTTTTCATCTTAGATAGATTATTCTTATACCTTAAAACATAGTTAACGAGGTGTTCATTTGAGCCTTGTTTAAGTTGTGCTAGTTGGGCATAAGAAATATTAGAGCCAATGTTGATAGAAAAATGAGTAAGGAATGCATCATCAAGATGTGTAAAGGAGGTTATTGAGTGAACAAGTAAGTCATAAAACCAACGCATCGCATAATCATGGAGACTACGAGGAAAAATCTTAGCTAAAAGGAGATGATCATCAACGAAGTCAAGACAAGCAACATGAAATGCTCTAAGATGTTCATGTGGGTCCCCATGCCCATTGAAGATGGGAAGCTTAAGAGTGAAAAATTTAGGAGGAAGTGGACAAGTGGAAATGACATAAGCAAATGGAGTATGTAGCAAGGTAAGTGCATGAAGTTGGGGGCCAAAAAGTGGACAAAACCTGAAAATGAATGAAACACAATCACGTTTTGCAATAACGCGATCGTGTTATGTTTTCCTAGGCTCATTAATTCACAAACCTAAAATGTGTACATGTTATAATGCGCTCATGTTATAACAACATTCGTATGTGCATTTTTCTATATGAAACGTGTTAGAAAGCCATATTTAGTAAAATAAATGTTAAGTATAAGATTTATTTTATTATTACTTTAACTTGTATAAAGTAATAATAAAATAAATGTCAAATATAAGATTTATTTTATTATTACTTTATACTTGTTAAAGTAATAATAAAATAAATCTTATACTTTAAATTTATTTTACTAAATATAATAAATTAGGGTCACTCTGCACCTGATGGAAGTGGTCCTGTAGTTCTGATAGTGATAATCTAGAAGATAGTTTTTCAAAATCTAATCTGGTTAGTACTTACTCATTTTCAAAATTTCAGCAATGACCTAAAACTTTCAAGCCATATATATTGTAGTTGGTCTTTGTTTTGTGAAAACATATAGTCATTTTGTAGGTTTTTGACCTTCTGGATTGGATTTTAGCCCTACCACTACTTGAATTAGTACTAATTTTGAAATTTGGTCCATAATTCACTTTAGTGACCATGAATCAACTCTATGATGCTTGTCTACTTCTTACTAAAATGAGATCCTTACTAAAATGATGTTTAGGGTTTAGGGTTTAGTGTTTAGAATTCAATGTTTAGGGTTTAAGGTTTAGGTTTTAGGGCTCAATATTTAGGGTTTGGGTTTTAGGGTTTAGGGTTTAGGGCTAAAGGTTAAGGGTTTAGGGTTTAGGGCCAATGGTTTGGGGTTTAGGATTTAGTGTTTAGGGTTTAGGGTTTATATTTTTGGCTCACACAGGTTTAGGGTTTATGGTTTAGGGTTTAGGGCTTAGGGATTAGGGTTTATGTTTTAGGGGTTAGGTTTAGGGTTTAGGATTTAGGGTTTAGGGTTTAATGTTTAGGGTTTAGGATTTAGGGTTTAGGGTTTCGGGCTCAGGGTTCAGGGTTTAGGTTTCATAGTCTAGGGTTTATGGTTTAGTTTATAAAATTTAAGGTATAGGGTTTAAGGTTTAGGGTTTAGGGTTTATGGATTCTATTTTTAGGGTTTAAGGTTTAGGTTTTAGGGCTCAGTATTTAGGGTTTGGGGTTTGGGGTTTAGGGCTCGAGTTTAGGGTTTAGGGTTTAGGGCTTAAGGCTCAAGGTTTAGGTTTTAGGGTTTAGGGTTTAGGGTTTAGGATTTAGTGTGTATGGTTTAGGGTTTAGTTATTTCAGCTCAGGGTTCGGGGTTTAGGGCTTAGGGTTTAAGGTTCAGAGCTCATGGTTCAGGGTTTAGGGTTTAGGGCTCAGGGTAAGTGGTTTATGTGTTAGGGTTTAGGGTTCAAGGTTCAGGGTTTAGGGCTCAAGGTTTAAGGTTTAGTGTTTAGGGTTTAGGATTTAGGGTTTAGGGTTTAGGTTCAGGGTTTAGGTTTAGGTTTTATAGTTTAGGGTTTAGGGTTTAGTGTTTATAATTTAAGGTTTAGGGTTTAAGGTTTAGGGTTTAGGGTTTAGGGTTTAGGTTTAGGGTTGAAGGTTTAGGTTATAGGGCTCATTATGTAGGGTTTGGTTTTTAGGGTTTAGGGTTTAGGGCTTAAGGTTTAGGGTTTAGGGCTTGGGCTCTGGGTAAAGAAATATTACCCAATATACTATCTTCTTTTGCCCATCGCATGGGAAATATTTCACTCATTGTAATGTTTTGTGTCTTACCCATTCTTATTAGTAATTGACAAAGAGTATTCAACTGAAAAGGGTTCATCAACTTTGTAGGAAGAACATTCAAAGAGAGTCATCACAATTTGATGTCTTTCATCTATTGATATTTTGAAGGAGGGAAATGTTAGATTCTTAAATGTCCAATCCTTCCACAGACCCCAGTAGTCCTCGATCCTTGGATGTACAGGGAGACACCATTACTTGGCTTCCATTTATAATGATAGAGATATTTGTAAATTCATGTTATGACCTATAAATCTATATGAGTTTCAAGTTTCTTAGAAATCACATCACACCCTTCACTAGGATTTATGACTACCCCTATCTTTTTTAATGCACTTTTGGAAACATCCATTCATTTATTATATAAGGAATTATCAATAAATGGAAGGTCACTAATTCATAGGCCAAGTGACTCCCATTTAGAACTAAACAAGAAATATTTACTATGTGATTGATAACCCCTTTGTGTTCTTAGCCATTCCCCTATTTTTATGCTTATTTTGAACACTTCGGGAAGTTTTGTCAAATTTACTATCCATTCCAGTAGAACAAGAACTTTCTCTTTCTTCAGAGGAGAGGATACTGCAGGAAATTCAATTATGATCCTACACCTCCACATTGGTATATTCTCTATGTTTCTTTTGTTTCCTTTAAGATTATTTTTTGTGTTGTGATGATACTTTTTCCAACTTCCAATGGGTCATCCTAGCTCGCATAATACCATACATGGAAATATGAGAAATGTGAAATTTGTTTTTCAGAGTGTGAATAAATTTACATTCAAGAGCGCAAGTATATGTGGGGAGAAACAAGTTTGGAAGAGATGTGTAATATGCATTGCAAGGCACAAGGTAGATTTCATATCCATTTAGTTACTTGTACCACCTTTCATAAACAAGGTAGTTCTATAAGAAAACTCAATGATGGTTCAGCATTTACGAGACTAATAAATATTGATGAAATATGGTTTGGGGTTTAGGGGGGTTTAGGGTTTAGGGCTCATGGTTTAGGGTTTAGGGTTCAAGGTTCGGTGGTTATGGCTTAGGATTTAGGGTTTAAGTATAAGGTTTAGGGTTTAGGCTTTAGGTTTTAGGGTTTAGTGTTTATGGTTAGGGTTTACGGATCATGGTTAAGGATTTAGGGTTTAAGGTTTAGGGTTTAGGGTTTATGGTTAAGGGTTTGGGATTTGTTTAGGGACTTAAGGTTTAGGGTTTATGGTTTAGGGTTTAGGGTTTAGGGTTTAGGGTTTAGGGATTTAGGGCTTAGGGCTTAAGGTTTAGGGTTTATGGTCTAATGTTTAGGGTTTAGATTTTAGGGCTTGGGGGAGTGTAGGGTTATGGTCTAATGTTTAGGGTTTAGATTTTAGGGTTTGGGGATTCAATGTGTAGGTTTCAAGGCTTAGGGTTTAGGGTTGGGGTTTAGGATTTAATGTGGGGGGTTTGGGGGTTTGGGGTTCAGTGGTTTAGGTTTAGGTTTAATTTATGGTTCATGGTTCATGGTTTATGGTTTAGGGCTTAGGGCTCAGGGTTTAGGACTTAACGCTCAGGGTTTAGGGCTCACGAGTAAGGGTGAATGTTTAAGGTTTAGGGCTTAGGGTTTAGTTTTTAGGTTTTAAGGTCTAGGGATCATGGTTCAAGGTAAAGGTTTTAGGATTTAGGGCTCAAGGTTTATAGTTTAGGGTTTAGTTTTATGGCCTAGGGTTTAGGGTTTCGATTGTAGAAGTTAAACGCTAAAATATTTAGGCTGAATGTTGAAATATTGAAAATTACCTATGTACTAACCAGATTATACTATAAAAACTATCTCCTAAACCGTGACTCATGGAGTTGTGAGACTAATTCCATAAGGTGCAAAGTGACCCTAATTTCTTATATTTACAAAAATAAATTTAATGTATAAGAAATAATAAAATATAAATAATAATAAATGAAAAACTTAAACATTAACATTTATTTTTGTTAATAGAAGCATGCCAAAGGCATATACAATGTTCATACTATACAGAACGTGTACGCACTATAACGCATATGCATTTTTCATTTTCACTTTTTCCAAGCCATGCCTCAAGGCTTGGGATTTGGTTTGGATCCCCAAGCTTAAGGCATGGACCTACACAAACACAACAAACAACATGTTTTTGTAGGAAAATGTAAAAATGTCACTTCATCCATGATAAATCAACATAAAACAATCGATTCATTTAAAAAAATTATACCACCATGACGTAGAGAAGAGTTTCTTCTTTCTAAAAATATAATTTTTCAAATTTTTGACTAATATAAGGTTTCCATATTATTTATTTTCTAACTATGCCTTTTTATAGCTATTTTTTGAAGTTTAAATATGTCTATCTTTTCATCATATATCTTTTTTTGGCTCATCCAAATTGAAAAAAAAATATACTAGCACAAACTAGGCCTAATTCTATACATATTCAAAAAAAAATCTAATTTTTGATATTTTTTGAGGTAGTTAGGGGGCATAGTCGAGCTCTGTTATTTTTCAAAACATAAAATTTATGTACTAGAAAAATCATAAAAAAATAAATACTTGCTAAAAAATATTAAAAAAATCTATCACAAACTAGATGCTCCTAGCTATCTTTCCGCCAAAGGGTTTTCAAAACTACTAAATGGTGCTCAAAAAATGGTGGGGGAATAAAATTCACTTTATTATGATTTTTAACAAAAATAGGAGCACCTGTTGGTATTTTAGTTATTTGACCCACTTAAACTTAACCATTTTCAATAAATTTTAGTAGCTTAGAAACTAGGCTCAAAATGCTACGATTCATGTTTATACAACATCTTCCAATTTTGAGTGTAACTATTTCAAAAAAATCATACAAGTTGAAGTATTTTTTTTTCAGTAAAATGCGTCCACTTTAGACCCCCTTTTGGCCCACCAACTTGGTGCACTTACCCAGAGACAAAGTAGAATCTAAGGATGGTGACCCATGGAAAGTGGTATGTTGTAGCTTACAAATTTGGGCTTGAATATCATGATAAAGAGAAGTTAAGTATTGGTTTCAAATAGATGGGACTTGTTAGACATAAGAAACGAGGGGTGGTGTGAAGTGGTTGGTAGGTGTAGGGACAAAAATGGGGATAGTAGAAATAGGAGGAAGAGTAGAGGTAGGTTTTTGAGTGGAAATGGAAGTGGGCATGGCTGCCAAAGTGAGTTTGGCCAAGTTGGTAGCTTCTTCGTGGGAGACATGTAAAATTAAATCTAGGTCTTGAGGATACTCAACAAGGTTATCAATGATAGAATTAAGGTGAGCTTCAGTAAACTCTTCATGAGATTGAGCCAAGGTAAGAGAAGAATAACCCTAAAAATTGAGGTGAAAAAAAATGAAGATCCGAAGAGCGTAAGTAATTGAGTGGGGTGCACAAAAATGATTAATTAAAGTTGGTTAAATCTAGGTTAGCTAAGAACAATTTAATCTAATCTAGGAGGACATATAATACTGATAAAGTAAGTAAATATACTAAAATAGCTTGTAAATTAAATAATTTAATTAAAATAATAAGATCAAACCCTAACATGCAAGAAAGAGGTAAGGAAATAACTCAACTGATAATCGATGATTGTCGTAGAGTGTCTCAAGTCTATTGGAAATTCCAAGAATAGGAACAAATGTGTAAAAGTCCTGAAAAATACTGGATTTGGAGGATCTAAGTGGACTAGGGAGCCTGTAATAGGTTGGGGTGACTATGAGTGCTCTAGTATGGAATCTAGGCATCCTGGTCTATGAAAAATCTAAGAAGTTGGTCTTTGCAGGGTCAGAAGGTGATCTAAAACTATGTCTACCTATCACATCAATTATTCTATACTACACCGAATGATCTAAATATTCAAGAGGAAGAAATGACCTATAATAAGACATAATGAAGGATCAAAACCCTAAAAAAAAGATGCAAATGAATGGGTCGAAATGATCTCAGTTGTCATAACAACGGGTTTAGTAAACTGGGTATTGCACTAAATTTCATACCCGGATGTAGTTGTGTGTGTGTGTGTGCATGTCGTGCCCTAGGTGCTCTTGTGTCAGTCGCACTTTGTGAAGTAGCGAGCAATAACTAAATGTAGAAAATGTAATAGTATGTGTGCATGGAATAGAATAGAATCTCTCCCCTATGAAGTGTGATGTAGATGTCCTATCTTGTGCCTTGATGATGGAGCTATGTGGATGCCAATGCAATAGATGGATGCAACTCTAGATGGAGTGATAGTAGTGTATGATGCTAGGTCCCTCATTATGGTCTCATAACTTTATATTTATAGGGTTCTCTTACTCTAATTTTCGTAATTAACCCCTGAAAAAGCCAACCACAAGAAATATAAGGATGAAAAATGGATAGAAGAGGCCCAAAAAGTGGCGAGAAAGTGCTACAAGGATTACGACACCCATAGGTGGGACCATGGCACCCATGGGCACCCAATACTAAATTTGGGTGCCCAGTTACTGATTGAAATTATGCGGGATGTGTGAAAATGGTTGGGCATAAGGGTGGAATAGGTCACAAATTATGAAATAAACTAAATAATATGTCCAAAGGGAAGGGGTTTAATTAGTACTTTCTTCACTCAAAAACCTTCTAAATGGTAGTATGAGATTAGGGATAGATAAATGTTTAAATTACATGAATTTTTGACTACATCTATCTTGGCATCATTTGTGCAAGGGAAACCTAGGAGCACTATTGCACACACAAGAACAAAAAACTACATTGGGTCTGAGATGTAGTGCAACGATTAGTTCAAAGGTCACCATTGTGAAAGCTGAGGACAATCTGACACCTCATTTAACATCTTTTTTTAGGATTTGATGTATTTTTAGGGTTTTGCAGAAAGATATTTTTGTGCAAGTTTACAAGTACCTCAACAATCCAAGTACAACATAAAGGTGACCAAAGATGAACATGTGTGAATCCCTAGTGGCCATATCAAAACTAGGTTCTAAACTTTTCTGCAGACCTAGGCACCCAAAAACAAGCATATGGTGACCGTGCAGTGCCCTTGTCCCTCTCCAGTGCACCCTAATCCATCTAGCTCCACCTATGCTTCATTTTTTTGGTTCTTTGTGATGGTCGTGCTTATGTTTTATCACATTTTTTAGCCCATACTCACTTTGTGGAATAAGAAAAATTAAGATAAGTACCTTACCTCTCTCATTTCTTTTCATAGTTAAAATTAAATAAATTGTTTAGCATTTATATTCCATTATATATCATTTATAGCAGATCTTTGCATTCATATTTAAATAAAATAGCTAGATTTTATTAAATCACCCTCCTTATTAACTCACCAAATATTAAGATCTCCCATTTAGTAATTATCATAGACTAAATGGACATAATGACAATGATTGTTATATTTTAAAATGAATAATTAAGCACCTTGATCATCACAATTTTATCTCATTTTCTACACAACATTCTACTTCATTCAAATCTTCAATTGTTAAATCCCAATGGGCTCCCAAATCCAATCCCTTTATGTCTAATGAGCATCATTCCATAGTCACTAATTTTACTTCTTCTTGGTCTGTAAATATTTTCCTATCCAACCCATTCCTACTAAGCAACCACCTCTTACAATATTTCCTACATCTACTCCTCTGTCAAGAAACCACCTCTCAAAATCCACCCTCCATCTCCTCCTATTAAGAAACAACCAATCATAATCCATCCTAAGTCCTATCCTCCTATCAAGTCTTATATGGTGTTACCAATTCCAAACAAGAAACCACTCACTAAGAAAGACCAAAAACTCTATATGACCTATTTAGACTTCCCCTTTTCAGCCTAAAATCCAACCCCGGTTCAACTCTTGCTCCTACCTACCATTGTGATGACAATATTCTTTCTTATGATATATTTCAATCCCCATCACCATCGCAATGTATTTCTTTCATCATCACATAGCTCTCCATCATCGGCACACTTGGGGGCATCACACTTTCTCCCCCCTCCCATCATTATCACTTCTCTATAATGTCTGCTACCACACTTTGCGCTCCCTTCCTCATAACTTACTTTCGCATACTTTCAATACCGGTGATACACACATTGTATCGGCATTACCCTATGAATCACTATATTTTCATGGTTCATACTCAACTTTTGAGGGTCTAATTCAGAAATGAACCTCATATCCACTACACTTAATGTCATATGCTTCATGTTACATCTTTATAGACTCTACTTGCACACCAAACTTATTTTGAAATGATACACTCTTGTTCTATGGTTCATTTTTGATTTGTTGAGGGATATTATATAAATGAAACTCATCTCATCCACATCCGTTGAAGGGAACCGTAGTGCTCACTCCTCTTTGACACTTATTTTGTTGTGATCATGTTATTAGTTGCTTAACATGTTGTTAGACACTATGGACATTGTGATTATTATTATGTTTTGGATTTTATTATGGACTGTATGGGTATATAGCGGACTTTAATAGATATTTCTATATATGATGATGATTAGTGATTTTTTTATATGTCGACATATTTGACTCTTGATAGTGGTGAACATTTGGGACTAACCTTGTGTGTGTACATTGATGTTATGGTGTATTAATCATGTGATGATATTAGTGATCAGTAGTATGTTGTCGAATGCATCTAAGTAGGTATAAATTAGTATGTGAATTGCATGGTTGTCGTAAAATGTGAATTGTGATTATTGATAATTGTAAATAATTGGTTAGAGTAGAATTTCTTAACCATGATAGCAATGCAACTATATTGTATGATGATGATTATATGATGGATGATATTGTGTTTTTGATTCCTTGACATATTGATATGGCCTTGAGGCTAAAGGTGGTATTGTCTTGGTTGTTTGCAGGAAATAAAATCACAATAAACAAGAAGGGACTAGGGGACTAACTGTGGAAGAATATTGAGTGTTTACAACATGGTCACCTTGGCATCCGTTTGTGTTGTGTGTTATTTTTGTATTGCTTGTTAGGTTTGTTAGGAGGTCTCCATGGGGAGCAACCTCACAAGTGACCATGGGTGTGAATGTTGTAATTGTTCTTTTATTTTATCATCTTAGTTGTGTATGTGATTTTATTGAATTGTAATGTCTTCTCATTTTATTGTACTTAATTAGTGTGCTCTTGATTTAGTTAATTAACTATGTGGATAATGTTAATTAGGAGATGTGATATGAGGGGTAATGAATGTGGTAGATATTCATTGTTCTCTCCACAATTTTTGATGGATTTTATTTGATTTTAATTTGTGTACTCATGCCCAATTTCAAATCTCAGATTTGGGCTTTGAGCCAATTTTTAGGCTTGTGGGAAAAGTTATACTTGTCCCATACTCCTTAAAATCTCCCACCAACCCAACCTATGATATGAGGGGTCAAATTTATCCCTCATTATGTTTTTCATAGGAAAATGGGAAAATAATGCCACCTTTTTGGTTCTTTTGTGATGGTCTGTGTTTATGATTTATCAAAAAATTAGTCCATACTCACTTTGTGGAATAAGAAAAATTAAGATAAGTACCTTACCCCTCTCATTTCTTTTCATAGTTAAAATTAAATAAATTGTTTAGCATTTATATTCCATTACATATCATTTATAGCAGATATTTGCATTCATATTTAAATAAAATAGCTAGATTTTATTAAATCACCCTCCTTATCGACTAACCAAATATTAAGGTCTCCCATTTAGTAATTATCATAGACTGAATGGACATAATGATAATGATTGTTATATTTTAAAATGAATAATTAATCACCTTGATCGTCACAGTTTTATCTCATTTTCTACACAACATTCTACTTCATGCAAATCTTCAATTGTTAAATCCCAATGGGCTCCCAAATCCAATCCCTCTATGTCTAATGAGAATCATTCCATAGTCACTAATGTTACTTCTTCGGTCTATAAATATTCGCCTATCCAACCCATTCCTACTAAGCAACCACCTCTTACAATATTTCCTACATCTCCTCCTCCTGTCAAGAAACCAC